>JAGFNQ010001813.1:536367-623978 GCA_024364735.1 Boesenbergia rotunda | reverse complement strand
ACATAGGAGCGACCTTGAGAAATACTGAATCTCCAACTTGGAATTCAAGTGGCCTACGGCGTGTGTCAGCATAACTTTTCTGTCTACTCTGGGCAGTCTCAATCCTCTGGCGGATCGTCTGGATAGCCTGAGCGGTCTCATCTATAAGCTCAGTCTGGCTGCCTAGTCCTGACTCCATCTCTTTCTTCTCACCAGCTTCTTGCCAACATATGGGTGATCTACATTTCCTGCCATACAATGCCTCATAAGGTGCCATCCTGATGGTGGCCTGATAGCTATTGTTATAGGCAAACTCAGCTAAACACAGAAATTTGCACCAACTACCTTTAAAGTCCAATGCACAAGCCCTGAGCATGTCTTCTAAAATCTGATTTACTCTCTCTGTTTGTCCATCTGTCTGGGGATGGAAAGCTGTGCTGAACTGAAGTCTGGTGCCTAGGGCGTCCTGAACACACTTCCAAAAATGGGAGGTGAATCGCCCATCTCTGTCAGACACGATCGACTTCGGAACTCCGTGAAGCCTGATTACTTCTCTCACGTACAGCTGTGCTAACTGCTCTACCGAATGCGATAACTTGATGGCTAGGAAGTGGGCAGACTTGGTCAACCTGTCCACTATCACCCAAATTGCATCATGTCCATGGGTGGTTCTTGGAAGACCTGTGATAAAGTCCATGGATATTTCTTCCCACTTCCACTCTGGAATGGGAAGAGGCTGCAGAACTCCTCCTGGTCTCTGGTGCTCTGCTTTGACTCTCTGGCAGGTCAAGCAGGTACTGATATATCTGGCCACATCTCGCTTGAGTCCAGACCACCAGAACCTTTGCTTTAAATCTTGGTACATTTTGGTAGAACCAGGATGCATAGAGTACGGGGTACTGTGGCCTTCTTCTAAAATATTCTTTCTTAGTTCCTCATCATTGGGGACGCAAAGGCGGTCTCCAAGATAGAGGATGCCACTATCTGATACTCGAAACTCTGAATTTTCTGCCTCTTGGATCCCCTGCTTGATCTTCTGGATTTCTGGGTCTTGATCTTGCTTTTCTTGTATATCTATAAGCAAGGTTGACTCTAGGGTCAATGCAGAAAATTGCCCAATTATTACCTCGACTCCAAAATCTTTTATTTCTTTCTGAAGTGGTAGAGACAGTGATGATAAGGACATCAGTGCCGCACAGGATTTTCTGCTCAGTGCATCGGCCACTTTATTAGCTTTACCTGGGTGGTAGAGGATTTCACAGTCATAATCTTTGACCAACTCTAGCCACCTGCGCTGCCTCATATTCAGATCCTTCTGAGTGAAGAAGTACTTCAAACTCTGATGGTCTGTGAAGATTCTGCACTGCACTCCATACAGGTAGTGTCTCCAGAGCTTCAGTGCGAAAACCACAGCTGCTAGCTCAAGGTCGTGGGTAGGGTAATTCTTCTCATAGTCCTTGAGCTGTCTGGAGGCATATGCTATTACTTTACCATCTTGCATGAGGACAGCTCCAAGGCCCATCTTGGATGCATCACTGTAGATGTCAAAGGCCTTGTCACTCTCTGGAACAGTCAGGATGGGAGCACTAGTCAATCTTTTCTTCAGTTCTAGAAGCTGTGCTCGCATTTATCTGACCACTCAAACTTCTGATTCTTTCTGGTCAGGGCTGTGAGAGGAGAGCTATTCTGGAAAAGTTCTCCACAAATTTTCTGTAATATCCTGCCAGCCTAAGAAGCTTCTGATCTCACTGGCATTCTTGGGTCTACACCAGTTGCTGACTGCTTCTATCTTGGCTGGATCAACTTGAATGCCTTCTTTGGATACAATGTGACCTAGGAAGGTCACCTGATCTAGCCAAAACTCACACTTTGAGAATTTTGCATAGAGCTTCTCCTGCTGAAGGATCTGCAGCACTATCCTCAAGTGTGTAGCATGGTCCTCTGGAGTCTGTGAGTATATGAGAATATCATCAATAAATACAATGACGAATTTATCGAGATACTCCCTGAAGATGTGGTTCATCAGCTCCATGAAGACTGCTGGAGCATTGGTTACTCCAAAAGGCATTACTACAAATTCGTAGTGTCCATATCTTGTCCTGAAGGCCGTCCTGGGGATGTCACTTTCTTTAACCTTTAGCTGATGATACCCAGAACGCAGATCTATCTTCGAGAACACTGTAGCCCCTTTGAGTTGATCAAATAAATCATCTATTCTAGGAAGGGGGTACTTGTTCTTGATGGTCACCTTGTTCAGAGCTCTGTAGTCTATGCACAGACGCATAGATCCATCCTTCTTCTTGACGAATAGTACAGGAGCTCCCCAGGGTGAATGACTCGGGCGAATGAAGCCCTTGTCTAGTAGCTCCTGGAGTTGCTCTTGTAATTCCTTCAACTCTGCTGGAGACATACGATATGGGGCCTTCGAGACCGGACCGGTACCGGGCACTAGCTCGATCTCGAATTCCACTTCTCGGTTGGGAGGTAGTCCAGGTAATTCTTCTGGGAACACTTCTGGATATTCGCAGACTACCCGTACATCCTCCTGCTTGAGTTCTTCCTTTGCTTCTGATTCCACTATGTGTGCAAGAAAACCAGCACACCCTTGCTCTAGCATCTGGTGGGCTGCCAAGGCTGAGAGAAATTTCTGAGTCTTCCTCCTTGGGGTCCTTGAAACTCGAATGGTGGTTCTCCTTCTGGGCTGAAAACCACCTTCCTTCTACGGCAGTCCACTGAAGCGCTGTACTTACTGAGGAAATCCATGCCCAGTATGATGTCGAAGTCCTGCATCGCAAGGACTATCAGATCGACATATAGCTCTCGGTCTGAAATCTTGATTGGCACAGCCCGGAGCCTCTGGGTGGATTCCATGATTTCCCCTGAAGGGAGAGTTGTCAGGAATCTAGACTCCCAACTCTCTGTAGGCACCTGTAACTTACTAGCAAATGGTACTGATACGAAAGAATGGGTCGCCCCAGTGTCAAACAGTGTAGTAGCTAAATGCTGAAAAATAACTATTTGACCTGTTACGACCGTGGAGGCGCTGGCAGCTTCTTCCTTCGTGAGGGAAAAGACTCTGGCATTGGTTGGAACTGGTGCTGCTTCCAACCCTCCCTGACTGATCTGAGGTCCCTCCAGCATAGTAGGCATGTAATGTAACTGAGGCTGGCCTCCATACTGAACGGACTGCTGAGGAAGTACCTTGAACTTGTTTGGGCAGTCTCTGGATCTGTGTCCTCTTGTCCACATGCATAGCATCCAGTTACACCCAAAAGGCATGTCCCTGGATGGTTCCTCCCACACTTAGGACAAGGTGGATACCTAGCTTGCTTATTCTCTGGTTTCCCTTTCTGGCTGCCAGGCCACTGCTTCCTTTTGTGGTTCTTGTTCTTCCAGTTCTGGCTATTTGACTGAGGCTTCTGACCTCCTATTGTCTTGTTCTCAATCAGGACTGGCTTCTGCTGTGCTTGCTGTGCCTTGATGCTATTCAGGTAGTGTTCTGAGATTAGAGCACTACTGACCAACTCCTCGCTGGTCTGGGGTCGGTGCATCCCGCTGTTCACGTTGAGTGCTATCTCAGGGTTCAGCATGCGGAGCATCAGTCTGACTCGCTCCTTCTCTGTGCTGACTAGCTCTGGGCAGAGGCGAGCTAGTCTGTTGAACTTTGCGACTGCTTCTCCCACTGGTAGGCTACCCTGTCTGAACTCCATGAAGTCCTCGAAGTGCTTGTTGGTAACCTTCATGTGGAAAAATTCCTCATAGAACTCGTGCTCAAAATCTGCCCAGCTCATCTGATTGACTACCTTCTTACTCTTGACTCGCTCCCACCACATACGAGCATCTCCAGTTAGGCAGAAGGAGGCACATTTGACCTTCTCAACCTCTGGCCAGTCAAGAAGCTCCATCGTGCTCTCTAAAGTCTTGAACCAAGCCTGGGCATCCCAGGGCTCAGTTGTGCCTGAGAAGTTTTCTGGTTTCAGCCTCTTCCACTAGACGAGGTATGCTTCTTGTCTTCGGTTCACGGCAGGGGTCTCCTGTGTGACAGATGGAACTTCAGCCACCACTGGGGTTCCCACTCCTGCCGTGGGTGGTGTAGGGGGCTCTGGGTGCTGATTTGCCATCAGTGTGGCGATGGTCTTCTGTTGCTCTGAAATCTGAGCTTGCATTTGAGCGATGACTGCCATCAGGTCTGGCTGTTCTGTGCCAGGCTCATTGTTATCTTGAACTGGGGTTCTGTTCCTTGTATTAGGAGCTCGACCTCTTCTTGCCATCTAATAATGCATAAGGGAACAAGAAATCACTACTACATCTCTAGGTATAAACTTGTCTTCTTACTTAGAAATCTAATATCCATTCTAGGGATTAAACATGATTCCGTGATACTAAGGGATTAAACATGCTTCCTTGTTCTATGCACATGTGAGTAGTACTTAAGCATTTCTCTATACTGCAATTAAATAAAGGAGCAACAGAAAAACTGAAACTTAAAGCTTTCTTACTTGAAGACGGCAAGGTTGATGCTGATGTGTGTGTGATGCTGGAGAATGGGAACTGCTCTGATACCACCTGTAGCGACCCGCCTTCTTACTGTCTTTAGACGGATCGTTACTTTTCTCTACTTCTCAACTTTTATACATGACTAAAGAAAATTGCGGAAATCTTGTTTTTTTTTCTTTTAAATTCTGCTAACAATTATATTCTAACTTAAGCAATCATGTATAATAATACCATGCCATACTTTCTTCTCAAATCCCATAGCTAATACCTGTTGAAAACAGCCTTACCCTTCTTAAACTGCCTGTACCAGTCGACTGGTGACGTGGCAGTCGACTGGTACGCCTGTAATCAGTTTTACAGGTTTCGGCCCTTGCTTTCCAAGTCCACCATTCCTTCAATTTCGAGTCATATCAAACTACGACATCATTTCTATACTCTATATCAGTTTCCTAAACAATTTAGCCAATCAAACGAATCCATAAACTTGAATTTAGGACTTTTATGGAAGAAAATAAACTAAACAAGTTTATATAAACTTTAACAATAGAGTTTGTACCAATCTTGACTTCTATGAATTTTTAACACCAAATACATGTTCTACGACCTTGCTAAAGCATTATGAAATGTGATTGCAACTTTTCTAAACATTTTTAAGCAATAAAACTCGATTCAAAAGGAAAATTGATACTATCTTGGCACAAACACCTTTTTCTCTAACAAAGTATCAATATTTCTAACTACTCACACTTTTACTCATCCAATGCAATCATGGGGATATATATGCTAAAGGAAATGACATGGAATCTTTACTCTAAGAAATTTAGCATATAAAACTATCCAAAACTCAAATACTCCATAATCTCCATAAAGCAAGAACTTGAAATTTGAATAAACTTAAACATTGCAATTCAAATAACTAAAATGTCTCGTCTCAAGGATCTCTCCATAATCAGCCACCACACACACTCTACTCAGCACCGCCTCGTCGTCTTCCTTCAGAATTGCTTGCCTTTACCTTTATCTGCAATAAGAGGAAATGCATCTATAAGCAAAAGCTTAGTAAGTACTATCTAGCTCACAAAATCTCGAATGTGCAAACATGCTTCTAGAACAATATGAAAATCATATGAGATACTAATATGCTTGAAAGGAAACTAAGAACATGTATAGCTCAAAACATGCATACTCAAGCAATAATAAATCTCAATTTACTTTTCTTGGCTCAAATTGAAACTTTAGCTATTCTTTTGCTTTTGAAAACTTTCTGAAAACTTTCGAAACTTTGCTAAAGCATATACTTGAAAATAATAATCACTTGGATCCACTGAAGACGTAAGTACCATCTGATGCGCGTTCCCTAAAAGGTTGGGGTAGCGAGCCACCAATCCTAATAGAGCAGACCTTGGTCTACCAGGGCCAAGACCTTGGAATTGGACACCTGGATTTCTTTAACGACGCCCTTGGACGCCGGGTAATGGTCTTAGAAAATAAAATAGCTTTTCTTACTTTTTTTTCTTATCTGTAAATGCCTTGGCATTTTCTGGAGCACCTTGCGTGCTAAAATCCCTAAGTCTTGACTTTTGGGGATTTCTTAAGGCCTTGGCCTTTTCTTTCCTTATCTTTATCTTCTCTTTTCTTTTCTCATAGCTTTCTTAGACCCTAAACTCATATAGGGTACATGAATAAACTTATACATAAGCATACAACAATTAATGAACTAAGATAACGTGCAAAAACTTAAACAAAAAGGAAATAGCTCTTTTTAAAACTTTTAAAGGAAATTCTCGCGAAAAAACCGCCTCTTACTGCAGGTGAGCAGTACTTACATTGATATCTTGGACTTACAACCAAGATTGATGTCTAGAGCTCGAGAGAAACTTGAGATCTCGGAGAATTCTTCGCGCCTACGCGTTCCTCTCGTCGCGGGGATCCCAAATATAGGATTATCTCTTGGAGAAGAGTCTTCGCCGGCCCTCTAAGGCTTGGTGTGGCGTGCGCATAAGAGAGGAGAGGGAGAGGGGTCGGCGCAACCTTGGGAGAGGGAGAGGGTTTGAGAGAAAATAAAACTTCTCTCTTTAAGTATCTATTTATACTTATGGGGCGGATCGACCTAACTACAACTTATATACATATCTCTCCATCCCTTTCTGTGCTTGATACCCTAGCCCAGCTGGCCGCGCGCTCCCTTGGTCTCGTGGTGGTCGCGGGTTCGAGCCACCCGCTGCACTTAAATGGTTTTTTCCATTTTTTTCCTTTTTCCTTTTTCTTTTTCTTTTTCCAAAAATACCAAACGGACTCGGAAAATTCCATAAAAATACTCTAAAAATTCCTAAAAATACCTAGAATATTTCTAAACCATTTCTAAATAATTCTAAGGACTTTAAGAACTAAAAATGGAAATTTTGGGGCGTTACAAATTCAACATATATTCTACTGGTCAAAACATCTAGATAGCGTTATCATGGCATAATAACACAACACAACATCACACAACTCATAGAACATGCATACATTGAATATCCTATTACAAGGAGACATCATTAAGTGAGGTAGTGACCTTAACCCCTATCATGACATAATGAAACATGAATACCTTTAATTCAACCCTAATTCAACATATATTCTACTGGTCAAAACATCTAGATAGGGTTATCATGGCATAAAAACACAACACAACACCACACAACTCATACAACATGCATACATTGAATATCCAATTACAAGGAGACATCATTAAGTGAGGTAGTGACCTTAACCCCTATCATGGCATAATGAAACATGGATACCTTTAATTCAACCATAATTCAACATATATTCTACTGGTCAAAACATCTAGATAGGGTTATCATGGCATAAAAATATAACACAACATCACACAACTCATACAACATGCATACATTGAATATCCTATTACAAGGAGACATCATTAAGTGAGGTAGTGACCTTAACCCCTCCTAAAACCCAATTTAAGGTACTGATCAGAAACTTCTAACGTTCATATCATCATGAAAATGATAAACAACAAGAGTAATTGATTCATACAACATACATACAATACATATTCTAACACTAGGAAGCATTAGCAAGTAACATGACATCTTTAACTCATTTTTTTAGCCCTTATTTAGGGTATTGGCTGAACATGTTCAGAGGAGAAAATATGACATAAATATATATAAACACCCAACAAAACATTAACAAGGAATTAAAATCATTAGCTAGTCAAAAAGAACCCAAACATCTTCTTATGGCCAAAAGGTCTATGGCTTCATGGGAGCCTTGGCCGAAACTTTTAAGGGTCTTTTGCTCCATCTTTTTTTTCATCGTAACTCATAACTTAACATCAAGAAAGCATTGGAGTCATTAGATAGCATCAAACACAAACCTAGGCCCTAAACCCATGCTTGGCCGAAATTTGCTCATAGGGAAAAACTTCACGGTTTTTGCAACACATCGCAAGAACATACAAGAACATGAACAAAAAACATATATAAGCTATTATGTTGCTGGTGAGAGGAGTCTTACCCTTGTGCTAAAGATTCCCAAACAACCTAGAAGGAGAATGAAAGAACTTCTTGCTCCTTGGCTCTTCCTTTGCTTCACAAGCACAAAGCCTTCACTAGATTTTCTTGGAGAGAATTTTTTTTTGATGGAGAGAGGGCCTTGGTTTCGGCAATGAGAAGGATGAGGAGATGCCTTGTGGCATTTTTTTTCCTCATCTTCTTATAGTAAATGAAAAGGTATGCCTCTTCACCTTCCATGGTTACCCCTTTACCTTCCATGGTGACTCTTCATCCTCCATGGTGGCTCTTCATCTCCCTTACACCTATCTACAATTTCCTCTATCCTCCTAATAACACTCCCTTGCTAGGTGAATTGATTACATATGCATTCTTAAGGCTTACAACATCTCTAAGGTCCAAGGTTAAATCCTTGGCACCTACCTCATTTCATCATTTTTTTTATATTCTTTTGCAAGCCCATCTAAAGCAAGGTCCATTACATGATGTGTTATTTCTTTTATCCTCATGGGGCCCATTAGGATAACTAACGAAGTGTCATTTAAGACCCATTAGGAATTTCCACCATTTAGAGCTCATATAAGGCCCATTAACATTTACACTAAAATTCCCACAACCCTAAGTATCATTCATGAATCATACTCAATATGGTTATTATTCATGCAATCATACTCAATATTAGGGATAAGATTGAAGGGAATTTTAGTGAGGTATTACAACTATTCACAAAATTTATCTTTTCAGAAAAATTATCTAAATTATTTACATAAGATAGTGCAAGAATTTTAAAATTTTTCGGAACGTAAATTTTGCATACCTTTGTCGAACACTTATTTTTATAGTGTCTGTACCTTTCGCATTTAAAGCATCGTATGTGACTTTTATCCACCCGGACTCCAGGCGCTAATGCCTCCTTTGCTTCTGGTGGTGTAGACCGAGTCTTACGAGTAGGGCATTGATTTTTATAGTGCTCTCTCTCCCTGCACTTGAAACATATAATATGTAATTTAAAAACTGACATTTAAATAAAATTGTACTTGATTTGCCCCTGGGCTCTCCCTCAACTCCTAGCGTCTTTGCTCCATCGGCGGTTAGTCCGGTGAAGAGCGATCTGGCTCTGATATCAATTGTAGGATCGGTGCCGTCGATAGAGGGGGGGGGTGAATATCGACTGGAAAAATCTCTCGCGGAATCTTCCGATCGTATACTTAAGAATATTCGTTCTAAATAGAGCGTTAACAGCCCAGTGGAAAATAAAACAGTAAAGCAAGATAACACAACTCAGAATGCACACGGGATTTACTTGGTTCCCAACCACCTAGGGTCAGTACATCCAAGGCCTAAGCACGGGAACGCCCATCCACTAATGGTCTCCTTTCTGGACTTTCCGGAGGTGGAGAAACCCGTCTTACAATGCAAGAGTTACAAACAAAAGATAGATAAAAATACGTGCTGAAAATAAATTCAAACCGAACAAAACAAAGTTGAAGACTCGGCCGATCTGGACCTCCGAAGTGCCGCACACTACCTCCTGGAGCCTCCTGGTCGTAGAGCTTCGTCGTTAGCGCTTTGTCGTCACTTGGGAAGCTTGGAATGATTTCAGAAGTTGTGTTCTGAGCCTTAGGGTCGAAGCCCCTTTTATAGGCTTCATTAGAGCGCCTATGATCTCCAGGGCGCTTCAAAGGGCTTGGTCAAACCTTATCTCCGCGCCGAACTCGTTGCAGCAGATAAACCTCTTGACCAGGGCGCCCTGGACCTCCCAGGTGCCTCAATGAACCCAGTCAAAGCTTATCTCTGCTTCGAACTCGCAACAACAGATACAACTTTCAACTAGGACACCTGTATCATTGGGGGCGGGCCTGAATGAAGACTGGTTTTGCCTCCTTCCATGGAGGCGCCCTAGATGATGGGGGCGCCTAGCTCCATCTAGGCGCCTCCTTCAAAGGGGGCGCCTAGCAGCCAGCCTTCCAGCCGCTTTGTGCGTTGTTTGCCTACTTTGTCTTCCATTCTAGGTACTTGCAAGACACACAAATACAAAGCAAACACATATACAACCTTAGCTTTAATGAAGTGGTTCTGACTTCGGATTTCCACGAAACCCTAGGTCGAACCGACGCAAGTTCCCATCCCCGGGAACGCGCCTTCAACCTACTCCTCTCAGGAGACGGTTGCCACCCTGTCTATTCGGGTGGAGTTTTGCTTAGCCTTCGATACTCTCGGATCTTGAGACGTCCGAACCTCGACCCGTCTCTACTTCTGTCCTTAGTCATTGCTCAGCTAAGTTGCTCAATCCCTCGGACCAAGACTTCGTGCCCAAACCCTAGGTCCAGGTCTTCGGTGCCCAACCCTCGGCCAGGACTTCGTGCCCAATTCCCCGAACCAGGTCTTCGGTGCCCAACCCTTGGCTAGGACTTCGTGCCCAATTCCTCGAACCAGGTCTTCGTGCCCAACCCTAGGCCAGGTCTTAGTGCCGAGCTTCACTCACCAGGACTTAGTGCCCAATTCCTTGAATCAGGACTTCGTGCCTAGGTTAACTAAGACTTTTCTTTACTTTGTTACACTTTTCTTGACTAACCATTCCCTTGTTCAATGTATCACTGACTTAAGTATATTGTCAAACATTAAAACATTTAGAGGAGGACATCACTGATGCAACTTGCACCAACATATAATATGATCAAACATACATATTCGTTGGCGGAACTTCTGACAGAACTCCAGGCGGCAGAGGGGCTTTTTCGTAAGAGTGCTCATGTTTTGGTTGCTCAAAAGGTTTATACTTCTAAGCCGAATGACAAGAAGACGAAGAAACAAGATGTGGCAACGAAAGTGGCAGGATCTCAGGGACCTCAGGCTGGCGTGAAGAAACAAATTTGTTCAAGCGATCACTCGAATTGGTTAGTACGATAATGAGTCGGTTGTTTGGGTAATTGTTCTCCATCTGGATTTGTTTCAATTAATGAAATTTTAATCCGGGGACATGGAGAGAATTCCCATGCGCAAACAACCGAAACCCAATAGTGCTAAGTGTTTAGCTCTCAGCTAACCTACCTTAGACTTCACCTAGTTCTCAACTAGGTCTGCCTAGTCCTACTAGGGCTTCATTGGTCAAGTTTCCGGTCAACCTTGACCTACATGACTTGTCTCACATATTTTCCAAACATAATGGTCAAACATCAAAACTTAAGCTCAAGCCAACTCGGGCTTAGTTAAACTGATCAACTTTAACTCAAGGATGATTGCACCAACACACCGAGAATATCGTATGCCACGATAGTGTGGACGTATATGAATTCTACATTTGTAAGAGGAGGTTTTACCCATTAATTTTATTATCTTGTCAAGCTAACTTTTTGACAAATAAAATTAATAGTTGGTTTCTCTTTGGCCCTACAAATAATAGCAGTGACTCCGATGGGGAGGATACCATTATTTGCATCTAAGTGTTCACCATTACACGATACTAAGACAATTATCTAGGATTATGTGTCATCCGATGGGGAAGATCACACGCTCCTAAATAACTTCCTGTAACAATGTCTGATCTAGTGATCCGCGAACTAAACTCATCCGATATGGAGGAAGGCACTCAGAGCCAACGTGCAAGTTTGCTCGCATCACATGTCAGATTTGTAATGGAGGTCATGAGACTCTTAGTAATTTAGAATTGAGAAATTTTCAAGCACACACAACATGCATATAAACAAAAAGCAATAAACAAGAAAATCTAATTTTCCAACTATTATGGCTTTTGTTCTCCAATATGCCTCCCATCATATCGCCACCTCGTCTCCTCCTCCAATCACCATGCGCAAGCCTCATCCATGAAAGAGCTCCAAGCCGAGATAAAAAGCTATTTTAATTTACATCCATTAATCCTATACTCCACGAAGGAGTGTACAATAAGTCTAGATTGAAAGTAAATCAAAATGCGCGGCTAAACAATGCCGTAATTAATTACAAAAATTAAATACTTAATTTAGCCTCGTCAACCCGAGGATTCAAATAAAATTACGGTCGATATTCACCCCCCTCTATCGACGACACCGATCCAACATCTCCCACTTAAACTAAAAGACCATGCTGCCATCACTGCACACATCTGACTCCCATATCCTCCACATGCCTATCAAAAGCTCTCGCTGGAAGGGTCTTAGTGAAAGGATCCGCCAGGTTATCCTCTGATGCAATCTTGGCGACAACAACTTCTCCTAGCTTTACGATCTCTCGTATCAGGTGGTACTTGCGCTCTATGTGTTTACTCGCCTTATGGGCTCGTGGTTCCTTCGAGTTTGCAACTGCACCATTGTTATCACAATAAATTGTGATAGCTCTGGGCAAACCAGGAATCACATCCAAGTCTATTAAGAAGTCTTGAGCCATATAACTTCTTTGGTCGCCTCAGAGGCTGCCATATACTCAGCTTCCATGGTTGAGTCCGCCACGCATTTTTTCTTGACACTCCTCCATACTATTGCTCCACCTCCTAATGTAAACACATACCCCAAGGTAGACTTACTTTTATCCCTATCTGATTGGAAGTCAGAATCCGTATAACTCACAGGGAGTAATTGATCTGCCTGCTAAACTAGCATATAATCCCTAGACATTCTCAGGTACTTTAATATATGCTTTACCGCAATTCAATGTCCCTATCCTGGATTACTCTAATATCTGCTAACCATGCCCACGTTAAAGCAGATATCTAGTCTCATACATAGCATAACATACATAAGGCTTCCTACAGCCGAAGCATAAGGAACCACCTTCATCTCCTCTATCTCCTTTGATGTTTTATGACACATCTCCTTAGATAGAGGTGTTCGGATATATACTAAAAGTCTTGCATTTTGTATAGGAACATCTACATTTTGAAAGAGAATCACATAATCACAGGTTGCATATTTATATTAGTATGTGCACAAAAGTCTGATACTTTGCATTGTAGATAACATGGTGTGTGGTGATGCACAAAAAATCATGTTATCAGTTCCTTGCAGAGTATAAGTAAGAGGCTCACAACTGAGATGGACTTGGACAAACCATCGGGATGGTTGTAGTGTAATTAGGTGTGGTTTGTCTTCACCATAGAATTACACTAGTGCGGTTTGTGTGCATTGTGTAGGACCAAAATAGAGGTCATCCAATTTATACTGACTTTATAATTGGATTGGACCTCAGTTTTATTATGGAGTACAATCTCTAAATCCCGATATAATAACGGGCACATGTATTTAATTATTATTTCTTTGATTTACCAATGGACGAGATTTATTCTGTTAAGTCGATAGGCTTGGTAAGTTGGGAACTAATGTTATGTACATGGTGTGCCGTTGATTATTGATGGAATACGTGTCCTGGAGAGTCAGGATGATGATGCCCCTTGATGAGCTCATAAGGTTCATCATGTTAAATCTTGCAAGTGGACTATGGTCCAACATGATGAAAATGTTGAGTGGTACTAGTCAAAGATCAAGAGATTGATTAATTAAAATTGCCAGTAATTTAAATTAATCGACGGGCATTCGATATCTTAAACACGGGGGAATGGATGTGCTCATAATAGGTGGAGCCCATATGAAAATATGGGGGTTGGTGAGGAAGTTCAATGAGGATCCTTTAGTGGAATAGATCTCCATTAATGGATCAGATTTGAATCCATTAGCGGGCCAAGACCCAACTCCTCCTCATGGTCCCTACCATAGCCCTATATATACCCCATAGGAGTCATGAAACCAAGGCTAATTAATTAAGAATTAATCGAATTAATCACAAAAGCCAAACCCTAAACCCTCTCTCTCTCCCTTCTCTCCTAGGTCACCGGCGGTAGAAGGAGGTTCCTCCTCCTTCTTAGTTCATCTCCTTCCTCTCTTCTTGGCCGGCGGTCACAGGGACAAGGAGGTGATCTACACCTCCTTTTGTGGTGCGTGGCAACAAGAAAGAGGAGAAGAAACGCCGGCGGCAAGGCCTTGGGCGGCGGCGGTAGGGGTGGAGGAGAAGCTCACGGTGGGAGGAGAAGAAGTGTCTTCCTCTCCCTTACTTGGGCACACAAAGGCAGGTGCTAGGAGGAGTGCTCGATGGTGAGGACTTGGCTTCCTCTAGCTCTGGCGGCGGCGGGAGAATGAAGGCTGTCGGCGGCGGCAGTTTTAGGGTTGGTGGAAGACTACGAGGTAAAAGACGAGGTATAATCTCTCTTTGGCTCCTCTTTGTTTTCTATGTTATTTCATGTGATGATATGTTATTACATGTGTTTTAATAAATTATCATAGTTTAATTAATTGTTAATTAATATTGATAATTAATTATGTCATGGACCCCGATAATAAACATAAAAACCGGCGATCCATTCGTCGTGTTTTCCGCGGTCAATTAATTCGGAAAGTTACAAGGTCTTACTCTTGAGTTTGACTAAGTTGTGACTTGAATCAATTAATACGATGACGAGACGGTCGTTTGGGAGACGAGTCTCCATTCGGATTAAATTTTTAATCCGTAGACATGGAGAGGTCTCTCATGTTCGACCCCGTGTTCGTTTAGGAAATCCGCCGAGCCATACCTCGGTTACACCCAACAAGAGGTACCCTATGCCTAAAAAGTAGAAAACCTTTCTTGGAGTTTTGCATGCTAAAACGAGCTAGGACAGTATCTATGTATGAAGCTTGAGATAAGCACAACATCCTTTTCATGCGATCCCTTTAAACTTTGATCCCGAGGATGTGCCCTGCTTCTCCCAAGTCCTTCATATCAAACTGTTTGGATAACCATACCCTTACGTATGATAACACTTTGACATTGTTGCCAATTAGTAAAATGTCATCTACGTATAGTACAAGAAATACCACAATGTTTCCGTCACATCTCTTATATACACAAGACTCATCTAGACTCTGAATAAATCCATACGACTGGATGATCTCATCAAAGCGGATGTTCCATGATCGTGAAGCTTGCTTCAATCCATAAATAGACCGATTAAGCTTACACACAAGATGCTCTTTGCTCTTTGCAATGAATCCCTGTGGTTGCTTCATATAGATGTTTTCCTCAAGACTTCTGTTAAGGAAAACTATCTTGACATCCATCTACCAAATCTCATAATCCATATGAGCGATAATAGATAAGAGAATCCGGATCGACTTAAGCATGACTACCGGTGAAAAAGTCTCCTCATAATCAATATCCTCTTTCTGAGTATACCCTTTCGCAACAAGCCTAGCTTTGAAGTCTTTACCTTCCCGTCTGATCCTCTCTTTCTATTGTAGATTCACTTGCATCCAATGGCTTTTACACCATTGGGTGGTTCTACTAGCTCCCAAACATGATTAGAATCCATAAATTTTATCTCAGAATTCATCGCCCTTTGCCAAGATACTGCATCCTTATCTTGGAGTGCCTCGTCATATGTCCAGGGATCCGGTTCATGTTCACCAGGGACCAAGTCTGAAGACTCTCCCAAGAACATGAATCTATCGGTTGTCTAACAACCCTCCCACTACGACGAGGTACCACCTGTGTATCTTCTGTGACAAGCAGTGTAATCACTTGTGGTATGTCCTCCTGTACCGTTGGTACTGAAGTTGGAACCTCCCCTCTCAATTCCTCAAGAACAATCCTACTTATGGGTTTGTGGTTCATCACATAGTCTTTCTCTAAAAATTGTGAATTCGTGCTAACGATCACCCTATGATCTTTAGGACTATAGAATCAATCACCTTTCGTTCCTCTAGGATAGCCTACGAACAATCGACTTCTGTACGTGATTCCAACTTATCAGCATCTCCCTTCAGCACATGTGCTGAACTACCCCAAATCTGAATATGTCTCAGACTAGGCTTTCGCCGAGTCCACAATTCTATGGGAGTAGAGGGTACTGACTTAGATGGTACTAAGTTCAGTATGTACACTGCCGTTTCCAAAGTATATTCCCAGAACGAATCAGGCAACTCAGAGTAACTCTAACCATCTCCATAAGAGTCCTATTCCTTCTCTCTGTTACACCGTTCTGTTGAGGTGTACCGGGTGCAGACAATTGAGATTGAATCCCAGCCTCTGATAAGTAACTCCTAAACTCTCCCAAGAGGTACTCACCACCATGATCAAATCATAGTATCTTGATACTTTTACCTTTACGTTTCTCCACATCAGCCTTGAATTCTATGAACCTATCAAAGCATTCAGACTTGTGACGTATCAAGTAAATGTATCCATACCTTGAATAATCGTCTATAAAAGAGACGAAAGATTCAAAGCCACTTCTAGCCTGGATTGACATAGGACCACACAAATCAGAATGAACCAACTCTAACACATCTTTGACTCTATACCCCTTGGCTTTAAAAGACCTCTTGGTCATTTTACCTTCCAAGCAAGATTCACAGGTTGGGAAATCTTCCACCACCAATGAACCCAAGAGCCCATCGGCTATCAACCTTTGAATTCTCCTTAGGTTAATATGTCCTAACCTTAGATGCCAAAGATATGTTTGGTTTATCTTTGAAGATTCTTTCCTCTTATTTTGGCTAGACAATGAGTTACTTCTATTTGCATCGTGGGAGATTTTGGTTTAAGAGTGTACAAATTGCCAATCAACGCTCCTGAACAGATAATCTCTCTATTCCATTTTATAAAAACTTTGTTATTAAAAGAAATAAAATATCTATCCTTTATTATTTGAGAAACTGAAATAAGATTCTTTTTAAAAGTAGGTACGTAAAGACAATTTCTCAAAACCAAAATTTTATTCCTATCAAATGATAAATAAATGTCCCCCACTACAATAGCCGTCACCTCCGTAGTATTGCCCATGTAGATGGTAATCTCTCCATCAGCTAGATGTCAAGTTTCCTAGAACCCCTGCAACGAATTGCAGACATGATCAGTGACTCCTGTATCTACACACCAGGTACCGATAGATAACACCGCTAAACATGTTTCAACAACTAAACAAATTCTCCTGACAACGGGGATAGTCCGCCATCTAGTGTTCATTCTGCTTGGACGTGAAGCACTTGCCTTTCGGCTTCTTCACGCCAGCTTGAGGTCCCTGAGATCCTGCCACCTTCTTTGCCACACCTTGTTTCTTCTTCTTTTTGCCTTTCGGCTTAGAAGTAGAAACCTTCTGAGCAACCAAAGCATGAGCACTCTGACGAAAAAGCCCCTTTGCCGCCTGGAGTTCTGTCAGAAGTTCTGCCAACGAATATACCCGTTTGTTCATATTATAGTTACGACGAAACTGCTTAAAACTCTTAGGTAGAGATTGGAGAATGATATCGACCTGAGTTTCCCCATCGATCTCCACTCCAAGGACTTCCATCTCATTTAAATGAGCCATCATTTTGAGAACATGATCCCGCACGGGTGTTCCCTCAATCATGGTGGTCGTCATCAAGTTCCTCATTGCCTCTTGCCTAGCAGCTCGATTCTGATCTCCGAAGAGTTCCTTGAGATTGAACATCATATCATAAACAGTGGAAAAAGCCTGATGTTGGTGTTGCAATGCATTTGACATAGATGCCAAAATGTAACACCGCGTCATCTCGTCTGCTTTTATCCACTTCCTATAGTCTTCCATCTCCTCTTCACCAGAATACTCACTAGGTTTTTTAGGGCAGATCTCAAAAGGTACAAATTTGTACTCCTCAGCAGTTAAGATAATGTCCAGGTTCCGTTTTCCATCAATATAATTAGGTCCCGTAAGTTTATTTTCTTTCAATATTACAGCTAGTGGGTTGAAAGCTATTTTTGAAAATCCTGAGAATCACGATGATCAAAACTTTAGATTTTAAAAATTATTAATTCCTCAAACAATAAAATTTTAAAATCAACCAACACCTCAAAATACCGAGAATATCGTATGCCACGGTAGGGTCCCTCTCCCACTTAGTTATTTATAATGAGGAATTTTCATGCACACACGACAAACACATAAACCAAAATAATAAATAAGAAAAATCATAGATTTTTCCAACTATCATGGCCTTGATTTCTAATGCGGCTCCAGTCGTATCGTCACCTCGTCCGCTCCTCCCTAGACCATGCGCAAGCTACCATTGAAGGGATCTCCGAGCCAAGATGACTAGTTACTTATTTACATCCATCGATCCTATATTCTACAAAGGAGTGTACATATAATCTAGATCGAAAGTAAATAAAAGCTCGGCTAAACATATGCCGTATTTAATTACAAAAATTAAATACCTATCAACCTCGTCAACCCCGAAGATTCAATTAATTACAATAACGTACAATCAATCACATACAATCATTATTTAAGCCATAATAGTTGGAATCTAGTGACTGCAATAAAGAGTTAGCCTACGCACATCCACATATTATCCCGCAAAAATAAAATATATGATAATGTGCAAAAAGTAACCGAATCCTAAACACGCAAAACTGGAAACCTCAGCTCTAATACCATTTGTTGGGAGGTAATGCCTAACAGGTTTCCTAAGTGAATACCTGGTCATCCTTGAGAGACCACTCCATGTCCACGGATTAAAAAATTAATCTGAATGGAGACCTATCTCCCAAACGACCATATCGTCATCGTATCAATTGATTCAAGTTACAACTTAACCAAACTCAAAGTTCGAGCCTTGTAAATTACCTAACCAATTGATCGCGGAAATGATGACGAGCAAATCGTCGGTGTTTGTGTTTATTATTGGGATCCAATAATTAATTATCAAACATTAATTAAGTAAATAATTAAACATGATAATTAATTAAAACTCCACATAAAATGATAAGAAAATCATAGGAGTCAAGTAAGAGGTTATACCTTGTCTTTACCTCGCGATCTTCTACTGTATAACCCTCCTCTCTTGGACGTCGTGTGGGCGACGATCTACCAAGAATCGTGGTCACCAAGTCGATCCCTTCTCCTTGTGCCAACCAAACTCTAACCAAAGGGTTGCCGCCGGCCACTCCAAGGAAGAAAAAAAATCCAAACACAAACCCTACTACTCCTTTCCTTTACCGCGCCCAAGCTTTGAGAAACTCTCCTTCTTCTCCACAATAAAGTTGCGTGAGCAGCATTAACTCTCCACTGCGAAACTCTGATTCTCCAACAAAAATTTCCTAAGCAATTTTTGTTATCCTCGGATTGCGTGCTACACAAATCTGTTGCATGAGTAGTATGTATTCTCTCCAAGGCTTCTGTTCTCTCACAAGTTGCGTGAGCAACTTGATTTCTTGGAGGGAAAATTGCTCACAAGGAGAAGAGGTGTGAGCCACTTTTCCTTCTCCACAGATTATGGCGCCGCATACCCGATCGTGGGAGGGAGGGAGGGGGAGAGAGAGGAGGAGAGAAGAAACATAGGATTTTCTTGTGTTTAAATTTTTTTTCTTTGGTTTCATGCCACCATAGGATATTTATAGGGCTACAATAGGCACCATGAGGAAGAGTTGGGTCTTGACCTGCCAATGGATCCAAATTCGATCCATTAATGAAGATCTATTCCACTAAAGGATCTCTATTGAACTTCCTCACCAACCCCCATATTTTCATATGAGTTCCACCTATTATGAGTACATCCATCTCTCCGTGTTTATGATATCGAATGTCCATCGATTAATTTAAATTACTGATAATTTTAATTAATCAACCTCTAACTCCTTGACTAGTCCCACTCATCCTTATCATTATGTTGGACCAAGTTCACCTGCAAGATTTAACATGATGAACCTTATGAGCTCATCAAGGGGGCATCATCATCCCGACTCACCAGGACACGGATTTCGTCTATAATCAATGACACACCATGTAAATAATATTTTTTCCCAACTTACCCGGCCTATCAATTTAACAGAATAAATCTCGCCCATTGGTAAATCAAAGAAATAACTACTAAGTACATGTACCTGTTATTATATCGGGATTTAGAGCATATACTCCATAATATAACTGAGGTCTGATCCAATTATAGAGTCAGTATAAATTGGATCACCTCTATTTTAGTCCTGCTCAATACACACAAAGTGCACTAGTGTAATTCTATGGTTAAGACAAACCACACCTAATTACACTACAACCATTCCGATGGTTTGTCCAACTCCATCTCGGTTGTGAGCCTCTACTTATACTCTGCAAGGGACTGATAACATGATCTTCTATGTGTCACCACACACCATGTTATCTACAATGCAAAGTATCAGTCATTTTGTGCACATACTAATATAAACATGCAATCTGTGATTTTGTGATTCTCTTTCAAAATGTAGATGTTCATATACAAAAAACAAGACTTTTAGTATACATCCTAATAATCTCCCACTTATACTAAAAGACTCTATTGTCCTCAAAATGTTATACATCTGACTCCCTGATCTCCACATGCCTAAAAGCTCTCGCTATCAAGGCCTTAGTGAAAAGATCTTCCAAAGTCATCCTCTGATGTAATCAAGGCAACAACAGCTTTTCCTCATTACGGTGGTACTTGCGCTCTATGTGTTTACTCGCCTTATGGACTCTTAGTTCCTTCGAGTTTGTAACTACACCACTATTATCATAACGAATTGTGATAGCTCTGGGCAAACTAAGAATCACATCTAAGTCCATCTTGAGGTTCCTGAACCATACAACTTTCTTCGGCTGCCTCAGAGGCTGCCACATACTCAGCTTTAATGGTGGAGTCCGTCATGTAGCCACTGCTTGACACTCCTTCATGCAATGGTTCTACCTCCTAAAGTAAACACAAAATCATGAGGAATACTTATATTTGCCCCTATCTGATTGGAATTTTGTATCCGTATAACCTATAAGGAGTAATTGCTCTGCCTGGTAAACCAACATATAATCCTTAGTCATTCTCAGACACTAATATATGCTTTACCGCAATCCAATTTCCTTGACCTGGGTTACTTTGATTCTGCTAACCATGCCCACGGCAAAGTAGATATCTGGTCTCGTATATAGCATAACATATATGAGGCTTCCTAAGCATAAGGAACCACCTTTTTCTCCTCTATCTCCTTTGATGTTCTAGGACACATCTCCTTAGATAGAGGAACCCCACACCTGAAAGGTACAAAACCCTTCTTGGAGTTTTATGCTAGAATAAGTTAGGACAGTATCTTGTATGAAGCCTGGGATAAGCACAGTATCCTTTTCTGGTGATCCCTTAGAACTTTGATTTTAAGTATGTGTCCCGCTTTTCTCATGTCCTTCATATCAAATTGCTTGGACAACCATACCCTTACATCTAATAATACTTTGTTATTGTTGTCAATCAATAAAATATTATCTACGTGGAGTACAAGAATACCACTACGTTTCCATCCCATTTCTTATATACACAAATCTCATCTGTTCTTTGAACAAATACATATGACTGGATTATCTCATCAAAACTGATATTCCTCGTCATAGGTCTAGGGATCTTGATTCATGGTCGCCAGGGCCCAAGTCCAAAGATTCTCCCAAGAACATAAATCCTTCAAGTTGATTAACAACCCTCCCACTACGACGAGGTACCACCTGTGTATCTTCTGTGACACGCGGTGCAATGACTTGTGGTATATCCTTTTGTACAGTTGGTATTAAGGTCGGAACGTCCCCTCTTAATTCCTTAAGAACAAGTCTACTCATGGGTTTGTGGTTCATCACATAGTCTTCCTCTAAGAATTTGGCATTCGTGCTAACAATTACCTTCTGATCCTTAGGACTATAGAACAGACCACCTTTTGTTCATCTATGATAGCCTACGAACAAGCGCACTTCTGTACGAGATTCCAACTTATCAGTATCTCTCTTCAGCACATGTGGTGGACTATCTTAAATCTGAATATGTCCTAGACCAGGCTTTCGCCCAGTCCACGCTTCTATGGGAGTAGAGGGTATTGACCCAGATGGTACCAGGTATGTACACTGTCATTTCCAGAGCATATCTCTAGAACGAATCTGGCAACTCAGAGTAACTCATCATCGTCCTAACCTTCACCATAAAAGTCCTATTCCTTCTTTCTTCAATACCATTCTGTTGGGATGTACCGGGTGCAGATAATTGGGATTGAATCTCAGCCTCTGATAAGTAAGTCCTAAACTCTCCCAAGAGGTACTCGCCACCACGATCTGATTATAGTGCCTTGATACTTTAACTTTGATGTTTCTCCACATCAGCCATGAATTCTTCGATCTCATCAAAACATTCAGACTTGTGGTACATCAAGTAAATGTACCCACACTTTGAATAATCATTCTATGAAAGTGACGAAGTATTCAAAACCGCCTCTAGCCTAGATAGACATAGGACCACACAAATCAGAATGAACCAATTCTAACACATCTTTGGCTCTATACCCCTTGGCCTTGAAAGGCCTCTTGGTCATCTTACCTTTCAAGCAAGATTCACAGGTTGGGAAGTCTTCCACCACCAACGAACCCAAGGGTCCATTGGCTATCAACCTTTGAATCCTACTAAGGTTAATATGACCAAGCCTTAGATGCCAAAGATATCTTTGATTCATCTTAGAAGGTTCCTTTCTCTTATTTTAGTTAGATGATGAGCTATTAACTACTATTTGCATCGTAGGAGATTTTGATTCTAAAATGCACAAATTGTTTATCCATGTTCCTAAACAGATAATCTTTTTATTCCACTTTTCATAACAAAAAGCAATAGAATATCCATTATTTCAGAAACGGAACCAGAGTTCATTCTAAAAATTAGGTACATAAAAGCAATCTTCTTAAAACCAAAATTTTATTTTCCTATCCAAATAAATAACTCCCACTGCAATAGTCGCCACCTCCATAGCATATCCCATGTAGACAGTAATCTCTTCCTCAGCTAGTCGTCGGATTTCCTGGAACCACTGTAAAGAAATGCAGACATAATTAGTGGTATCCATATCTACACACCAGGTACCGGTAGATAACACCGCTAAACATGTTTCAACGACTAAACACGAAGAAATACCTTTGTCTTGACGACGAGGACAGTTCGCCTTCCAATGTCCTGTTTGCTTGCACGTGAAGCACTTGCCTCTCGGCTTTTTCACGCCAGTCCGAGGTGCCTGCATTCCTGCTGCCTTCTTGAACCCACCTTGTTTCTTATTCTTCTTGCATTTCAGAATAGAAGTAGAAACCCTTTGAGTAACCTAGGCATGAGAACTCTAATGATAAAGCCCGTCTGCCACCTGGAGTTCTGCCAACAGTTCCCCCAATGTATATGTACGTTTGTTCATATTGTAGTTGAGCTGGAACTGTTGGATCGGAGAAAATTGATAGAGGGGGGGGTGAATATTGATATAGAAATATTTCGGAAAGTAGAGCGATTACGTAGCGGAAAACAAGAAAGCAATCGCTAACACAAGTTATTTTTTACTTGGTTCGGAGTCGCGGTCGCCTCCTACTCCAAGGCCCACAGTCCTTGACCGTTTACGTTGGGCAATTCTATATTCGAAAAAAAACTTTTACAGGTTCGAGTACAGATATAGAATTGAAATTGAAAGTACAACACTTTTCGTAAATTAAATGTTACCGATGCCCAAGGTGGATGGAATTTCGGAGCAGAGGGTCGTCGTCGAGGCTGGAATCACGAAGTCGGAGCTTGTCGGAGCGTAGCGCTTGAACGAAATTGTTTGGAGCGATGTGAGCGAGATTGTCTGAAGCCTTAGGGGTGAACCCCTATTTAAGCAGCCATAGGGGCGCCTGTATTGATGGGGGGCGCCTGACACGTGGCCTCTCCTGCACGCGAACT
The DNA here is from genome assembly GCA_024364735.1 of Boesenbergia rotunda. NCBI lineage: Eukaryota > Viridiplantae > Streptophyta > Magnoliopsida > Zingiberales > Zingiberaceae > Boesenbergia > Boesenbergia rotunda. The sequence continues at coordinate 600,277 of JAGFNQ010001813.1, read as the reverse complement.
CCAATCCGTAGGCTCAGTCAGCGCTTATCCCCTTCATTGAGGCGCCTGAGCTGATGGGGGCGCTTGTGTTAACACAGGCGCCTGAGCTGACTTGGTCCGGAGGCTTTGTGGCAGTTTGCTTCAATGGTTTTGTTTTTGCCTTGCACTGGGGCGCCCGTATCCATCCCGGCACCTAGCCAGTGAGGCGCCTCACTCCATTGAGGCGCCTGAGCTGCAGAGACCCCGTTCCTTCGTTCCCTGCAACGAAGGTTAGTTCCAAAACACAAGAAGCAAGTATGTTAGCCATTATTTATAGCCTAAGCTGTCTTGGTTCTGACTTTGGGTCTCCCAAATGGAATCCTAGGTCGAACCGATGCCTAATGTTCCCTCCTACGGGGAACGCGTCCTCACCTACTCCTCTCAGGAGAATTTACCTTTTTGCCAACCGGCTCCTCCAGTTGAACTTTTGCCCAATCCTCCAATTAGGTTTTCGTGCACAGTCCACGACAAGGACTTCTTGCCCAACTTCCGGTCAGGTCTTCGGTGCCCAGCCCTTTGCCAGGACTTCTTGCCCAGTCCTTGACCAGGACTTCTTGCCCAGCCCTTTGTCAGGACTTCTTGCCTAGTGTACCTAGGACTTTCCTGCACACTCAGTAAGCTTGTTAGATCACAATAACACCTTAACTTCTGAACCCTTTGCGATTATCAAAACACAGGTTTGACTTTGGTGCTTCCGACACCAACAATCTCCCCATTTTTGATTTATGGCAACATGGTTCAAAAAGTTAAGTTAAAAAGATAACATATTTAACAAGCAAAGAATTCATAATAAAAATTCAGTTTTCTCCCCCTGAAACGAATATTCTCTCCCTGAGTTTTTTAAAGATATGTGGGTTTTTGTAAACCTTCTAAGTTTTTTGAAAAATTTTCCAAAAAATATTTCGTACTTATAAAATTTTCAAAAAGTTTTTGCAAGTTTTTCACACTTAGAATTTTTCAAAAGGTTTTTGCAAGTTTTTTATACTTAGTAAAATTTTCTTGAAAATACTTTGTGCAAAAAAAAAACACTTAGAGAAATAAATTTTCACTTAGAACCATTTAAGTACTTAGAAAATTTTGAGATGCTTTAGAAAATACTTAGAAATACTTAGTTTTGAAATGCTTAGATTTGAAAAACACTTTTAAGCACTTTAGTTATTTACTTTACTTTTTGAAAAAAGAGATACAAATTTTGAAAAAATTTCTCCTTTCCTTTCTCTTCCCCTTTGCCATATATCAAAAAACATTGATACTAATTATAGCAGGTAAATTAGAGCTAGTAAAAAAAATGAAGTTCTGTATTGAACTAACTCTAATAACATTAAGCATAAACTGAACCAAACCAAAATAAACCGTTCTTGTTCGGGTTCTGTCTAACCCAGTTAGCTACTTACTAACTGTCATAAACAGTAGTTTTCGCTAGGGTTAGTCAAGTTAAGTGATCTGATCATGATAGATTTTCTAAGCTTGACACTTAACCTGATTACTGTTCAACTTGTATTTATTATCCCAATTACTGCAGATGCATTGACTTAAAGCACCTTGAATCAAGGCATATACCTAAGCATCTCAACCCAGTCTAGGTTATCAATCAAAAGTACCCTAAGGTGCTTGTGAGATGCTGACTTCTAGATCTATAGGTGTATGCAGTTCTAGGGTTAGGGCCTAAGCTAAGTCCATTTGCGAAAAAAACCTAGTTTTGAAGGGGGTAGTTTATGGAATAAAACTAAGTCGGAAAATCATTTTAAATTTCAAAACTTGATAATAGAAATGATTTTTCAAAGAAGATTAAAAAAATAAGAAATAAAATAATTTTTGAAAAAAATATGGAACAGTCCTACTCTACTAAGCATAACCCTAATATTTAGTTATGAAGTGAATAACTGAGCAGTTAAAAAAAATTCAAAAGATAAGTAAATAATTAGCAGATAAGATAACAAAGTCAACTGGTCAACATAATGACCAGTAAAGTCAAACACATGTCAAACCTATAGGGTAGGGCAAGTCAAATAGTATAGGTACAATCAGCTAGCTGGAGAGTCACTCTGATATATGAGGAGGGGCTAGGGGGGTCGAATGGACTAGGCTGCCAAGACCGAAACATGGATATCATTTCATTGTATCGAGCCTCGTTTGTCTCACTATCGGCTCGGAGGGCATCCATGTACTCAGTGTAATGGGCCTCGTTTGCCTGGTGTTCGGCTTGAAGAGTGTCCATATACTCAGTGTGGTAGCCCTAGTTTACAGTGTGTTCGGCCTGAAGAGCATCCATAAATTCAGCGTGTCGGGCCTCCATCTCTTCTTGGAGACTGTGAATCTCTGTCTGCAGTGATGTCAGTCGCTCATGAGTGGTCGGTGGCGGAGGCTCCTGCAAATGTTCGTTGATCTCAGCTGCGAGATCAGCTACGTCAACTTCTACCTCCTCATCCGAGTCGATCTGAGCTCCGACCCTCTGTCGTCTCCACGAGAGAACCCTGGCAGCGGAGATATCTATGCCCACTAGTGAAAAGTTCCTAGCCCCAATCTCGTCAAACTCGGTCATTGGGGTGACCTCCCAAATGAAAGATCGTTTAAGGCGTGCAGAGGGAAGGGGGGGGTGAATGCACTTTTTCGGATCTTGGATCTCTACAGAATTGTTAGCGCAGCGGAAATAATATGCAAAAGAAATTCAAGACAATGCTAACACTGATCGTTTACTTGGTATCCACCCAGATGGGTGACTAGTCCAAGGATCCACGCCGCAAGCACCACTTTTCACTATCGAAAAGTCTCCTTGAGGTGGAGAAACCTTTACAGCAAGATCTTTCTCTTTACGGACGCAGAAATAAGAGAGAGAGGAAGCAACAATCACTCTACACACGAGCAACACTTCGTTACTGTACGGAACCGTACCATGCACGTACAAAAAGTGCTCCTTTTATAGGTGAACAGGACAGATTCGCAATCTGTCCAGCCCGCACCAGTCGACTGCCCCTGGGGCAGTCGACTGGCCTATCATTAATTGCTAGCCAACGGCTAGTTTCGGGGTATACCAGTCGACTGCCCAACGACCAGTCGATTGGTCCGACGCTGCAAACTCTCTGTGAGTTTTGGCAGTCGACTGCCACAGGGCCAGTCGACTGCCCTGCCTCACAGCTCAGCTCCAGCCACTCCGGACCTTCTCCTTCGCGTGTGCCTTCAGGTCTGCTCCCTTGGCTTGCCCCTTGAAGTCCTCTTCCTCTGGCTATCGTCCCTCGGATGCGCACGCAAGCCTTCCCTTGACTTGCTTCCATGCCACCCTTCACGTGTGCCCTTGAAGTCCACTTCCCGGCTAGCCCTTGGAGCTCTCGTCCCTCGGCTATCATCCCTCGGATAAGTCCACCATGTGTGATTCTCCAAGTCCTGCAAACTCAATCACACATATCAAATACAACATAATACTCTAACTTTGAACATATTCACCCACACATCAAAACCATGATCTTCCAATCATTTAAGGGTCGATTGCCTCAACAATCTCCCCCTTTTTGATGTGTGGCAATATGTTTAAGTTAGAGATAAATAACAGTCACAATAACAATAGCAACAGATAGCAATTGAAAAAGCATGAGACATAGTAACCCTAAGAGGTAACCTCCCCCTTAACCTATGTCTTTCCCCATTTTCAATTCTAGTCATAATCCAAGTTAAGTTTCCACTTAACAACAACAATATGTTAAAAATATCAGAACCTAAGAGGTACCTCCCCCTTAATCCATGTCTTCTCCCCATTTTTAATCATTCAATTTCTAAGTTAGAAAGAACACCTTAAACCATTCATTCTAAGTTGAAATTCTAACTTAAACCATCCATTCTCCCCCTTCGACACCATCAAACTGATTGCCTCAAGCAACCAAAACCCATGGTAACAAATGAGAGAATTTTTAATTTCTGAAATTTCTCACAGTGGCTGAAAACTTACGTGCCAGTCGACTGCCCATGGGGCAGTCGACTGATACACTATCAGTAACCCATTTCAGCTTTTCTGTCGAATTTCAGAAACTCCCAGAAAATTTCAGAAAATTCCAAAAATTATAAAATTTTGCATAAATGTTTGAAATGTTATACTCTATCAGGGAAAAATATTAAACCATATAAAATTTCAAACATGCATAACTTTTGATAAAAATCTAAAAGCTTTGAAAACCACTACATTTTGTATCAAACTTTGAAACCAATTTTGCAATCATATGACTTTTAAAAATGTGGCAACGTATGTAAAGTATAAAATGGTTTTCCAATGTTTAAAATGTCCAACTATGATCTTTGGGCAAAGTGTCCATTGATTAAACACTTGCCTTCCCTATAGTTGGTCTATTTTTCATATTTTGATACTCTCAATGGTTTAACAATGTGCCACAAGCACAAGTGATCCAAATGTATCATCCTAATGGATCAAACACCCTTTTTCAAAGCTAATGTCTCCAAGTTCATCCTATACTTCCACAAAACACATTCCAAGGTCTCTTCTTAAGGATGTAAACTCCGATTCGGGAAGAGGCTTTGTAAATATGTCGGCTAGGTTCGACTTTAATTCAACATAGTGTAGTTCTATGTCTCCCCTTGCCACATGGTCTCTAATGAAGTGATGTTTCACTTCAATGTGTTTTGTCCTAGAATGATGAACCGAATTTTTGATTAAGTTGATTGTACTTACATTATCACACAAAACTTTGACCTTGGTGTAATGTAACTCATAATCCTCTAGGGTGTGTATGATCCAAAGGAGTTGGGAAACACACCCACCCATTGCCACATATTCCGCTTCCGTTGTTGATAGGGCAAGCATGGTTGTTTCCTACTACTCCAACTAACTAAGGAATACCCAAGGAATTGACACCCTCCACTTGTACTCTTCCTATCTAACTTACAACCCGCATAGTCCGAGTCGGTGTATCCAATTAGATCAACACTAGGAGTTCTAGGATATCAAAGTCCGACATTGAGGGTACCTTTCACATACCTTAGTATCCTCTTGACTACAACCAAATGAGACTCTTTGGCACAAGATTGGTATCTTGCACACATACCTACCACAAAAAGTATGTCGAGTCTACTAGCGGTTAGGTATAGGAGGCTACCAATCATGCTCCTATATTGTTTAGAGTCTACCATTTTCCCTTCAAAGTCACTATCCATTTTCACATTGGTTCCTATGGGTGTAGATACTACCTTAGCATTTTCTAAACCAAATTTCTTCAACATCTCCTTAGCATATTTGGTTTGAAAGACATGTGTACCTTCATTAGTTTGCTTAACTTGAAGGCCTAAGAAGAAGGTTAACTCTCCTACAAGACTCATCTCAAATTTATCTTCCATACACTTGATGAATTCTTGTAGGAAGTCATTATTTGTTGACCCAAAAATGATATCGTCTACATAGACTTGGGCAACAAATATGTCTTTGTCCTTAGATTTTAGGAACAATGTAGGGTCAATTGTTTCTCTCCTAAACCCCTTAGACACTAGAAATGAAGAAAGCCTTTCGTACCAAGCCCGGGGAACTTGTTTCAATCCATATAAGACTTTTCTTAATTTGAACACGTGTCTTGGATAATTGGGGTCCTCAAACCCGGGGGGTTGTTCTACATATACCTCTTCCTTAATGATCCCATTAAGGAATGCCGACTTCACATCCATTTGGTGGAATGTGAAACCCATGTGAGCGGCATAGGCTAATAGAATTCTAATTAATTCTAACCTAGCTACGGGGGCATAAGTCTCATCATAATCTAGTCCCTCAACTTGGTTAAACCCCCCAGCTACCAATCTAGCCTTGTTCCTAGTGATTTTACCTTGGTCATCTAGTTTGTTCCTAAAAACCCATCTTGTGGTTACAATGGTACAATCAGTGGGCCTAGGAACTAGCTCCCAAACTTCACTCCTCTCGAATTGATTTAGCTCATCTTGCATAGCTAACACCCAATCAACATCTCCCAATGCTTCATCAATGATCTTGGGTTATAGTTGGGAGATTAGAGCTATTTGACTAGTTTGATCCCTAAAATAGGACCTAGTCCTTACTCCTTGAGTTACATCACCTACTATTTGGTCAATGGGGTGATCATGGTGATGTCTCAAGGGCCTAGAGGTTGTAGGTTCATTTACACCTACTTCCTCATCCTCTAGGGTACTTCTTACTCCCCCTTGATCATTGCCCTCCAAATGTAGGTATTGGATTCTTTGGGCAAGGGGTTGAACCTCTTCTATATTCTTATCAATTGAAGCCTTTCTAGGGTAGGTACTAGTTGTTTCATCAAATTTGACATTTGAGGACTCCTCAATCACCTTTGTCCTCTTGTTGTACACTCTATAACCCCTACTAGTCAATGAGTACCCTACTAGAATTCCTTCATCGACTTTTGATTCAAATTTCCTTAGGTCATCTTTGGTGTTTAAGATGTAGACTTTACATCCAAAGACCCTAAAATAGTGGACTTGAGGTACCCTTCCATTCCACAATTCAAAGGGTGTTTTCCCTAGAAACCTATGCACCAACACTCGGTTTTGAATATAGCAAGCGGTGTTAACCGCTTCGACCCAAAAATAGCTAGGAAGAGAATATGTATTGAGCATAGTCCTAGCAGCTTCTTGTAGGGCTCTGTTTTTTCTTTCAACTACCCCATTTTATTGAGGAGTCCTTGGGCATGAAAACTCATGCTTGTACCCATTTTCAACACAAAATTGTGTGAAATTAGCGTTTTGGAACTCCCCACCATGGTTACTCCTAATTCGGTTTATTTTGATGTTCTTTTCGTTTTCTACTCTTTTACTAAATCCTATAAAAATCTCTAGGGTATCATCCTTATATTTCAAGAAATAAACCCATGTAAATCTAGAGAAATCATCTACTATGACTAGGCAATATTTACTCCCTATAAGTGAGGGAGTACTATGGCAATCAAACAAATCTATGTGCAAAAGTTCTAAAGGTAAAGAAGTAGTGGTTAGGGTTTTACCTTTGTGTGATGCTTTCGATTGCTTACCCTCTTGGCATGCATCACACAACTTGTTCTTCTCATACTTGATCATTGGTAGCCCCTTCACCAACTCTTTCTTGGCCACTTTTGCAATGCCCCTCATGTTAACGTGTCCAAGTCTCCGGTGCCACAACCACTCTTCTTCTTCTTTAGACATGATACACTTAACAATATTGTTAGTAGCATATGTAAGATCAAGATAATATAGATTCGCTTCTCTAAACCCTTCTAATATGATAGCACTTGATTCATTATGTCTAATGATGCATTTTCTAGCATGAAATTCAACTTTGAACCTGGCATCACATAATTGACTTACACTTAATAAATTGAACTTCATGTCTTTGATCAAAAGTACCTTATGTATGGAAATGGTGGGAGATACCTCAATTGTGCCCCTACCAATGATCCTCAACTTTCCACTATTCCCAAAGGAGACCGTCCCTTCTCTTAGGTAGCTAATAGTGGTGAACTTGTTCACATCCCCGGTCATGTGTCTTGAGCTTCCACTATCTACTATCCACATTGTTGGGGCATCCTTCACCTTTACCTAAACAACATGGAAAATATACTCTTTTGGTACCCAAATCTTTGATCCATAAGTATCATTTAGAAATCTCTTAGGTACCCATGCCTTCTTTGTGGTTTCCCTAGCCTCTAGTCTCCTAGATGCACCAATCCTATCGGTAAGTGAGACAAAGGCTACCTCCTTTGTCTTAGGCCTATAACCCAACCCGACTTTGTTGTACACAACCCTTTGACTGTTGATGATCATATCTAGGTTACATGATCCTACTTGGAATTTTCTAAGGGCCTTTGTGAGGTCATCTATCTGTTTCCTTAATTCCCTATTTTCATTTTCAAGGTGTGAAGCATGTGAAGAGGTAGAACTAGCATGCAAATCTTTAAGTTCAGTAGCTTCTACTCTAAGCATGGTAATTTGTTCTTTTAGATCCTTAACTTTACTTCTAGCCTTAGCTATGCCTATATTTGTGCTAGAAATTATCTTTACCAAAGTGGAGGAGGGTAAGTGGTATACCACACTTACCGAAGCTTCTGACTCTGATGACGAAGTGGAGGAGCTCTCATCTTCACTGCTTGAGCTTCGTTCATCGTCTGATGACTCTGAGTGATCTTGTGCCATAAGAGCAAAGTGGGAGACTTGCTCTTCTTCTTCCTCTGAGGATGAAGGATCATCCCAAGTTGTCTTAAGGTTGGTGGCACCCTTGTCCTTTCCCTTTGATTTCTTCTTGTCACTCTTCTTTTTCTCTTCCTTCTTGTCCTCCCTTTTCTTCAATTGAGGCACTCATTCTTCATGTGTCCCTCTTGATGGTAGTTGTAGCATATTATGTCCTTGGTCTTACCCTTACCTTTGGCCCCTTTCCTAGCATAGGATTTGTTAGATAAACTTTTAAATGCTCTACGAAACTTTCTTACCATGAACGTCTCTTGATCGCTATCCAAGGAGGTGCTAGATTCTTCTGAGTCTGACGAGGATGAGTAAACCACCTTCTTCTTCTCCTTCCTCTTCTTCTTCTCCTTTTCTGCAACAAAAGCAATACCTTTCTCTTTTGCCGAAACATTAGCTTGCTCGTGTAGTTCAAATTCACAAAAAAGATTGTCTAATTTAACAATTGACAAATCCCTCGATACCTTGTATGCATCAACCATGGATGCCCACAAGGTGGTTTTCGGGAAGGCTTGTAAAACATACCTAACGATGTCCCGGTTTTCGATCTTCTCTCCAATCACATGGAGCTCATTAATCACCTCTTTCACCCTTCCATGTAGCTGGTTGACGGTCTCGTTGCTCTTCATGGAGAGGGATTGCAGTTGGGCCACTAACAAGTCCTTCTTGGCTCTTCTGGACTCGTTTGACCCCTCGTTCAGTTCAACCAACTTGTCCCATAGTTCCTTGGCGCTCTTGAACGACCCCACCTTGTTCAGTTGCTCCTTCGAGAGCCCGCATTGCAATGTGGTAGTGGCCTTGGAATTTGATTGCGCCCTCTTCATCACCTCCTTCGACCATGATCTCATTGGTGTTGGGTCTCCTCTTTCATCGACGGGCGCCTCGAAGCCTTCTGCAACACTTATCTAATTTTCAATGTCATTCATAAAGTAGTATTGCATCCTACCTTTCCAATAGGCGAAGTCGTTCCCGTCGAAGAAAGGTGGTCGTGCGGTTGAGTATCCCTCTTGAAACGCCATCACAATTGTTCCGGTCGACTGTTAGATCTTCCGAAACGCACCGACTCTGATACCAACTGAAAGATCGTTTAAGGCGTGCAGAGGGGGGTGAATGCACTTTTTCGGATCTTGGATCTCTACAGAATTGTTAGCGCAGCAGAAATAATATGCAAAAGAAATTCAAGACAATGCTAACACTTATCGTTTACTTGGTATCCACCCAGATGGGTGACTAGTCCAAGGATCCACGTCGCGAGCACCACTTTTCACTATCGAAAAGTCACCTTGATGTAGAGAAACCTTTACAGCAAGATCTTCCTCTTTACAGATGCAGAAATAAGAGAGAGAGGAAGCAACAATCACTCTACACACGAGCAGCACTTCGTTACTGTACGGAACCGTACCGTGCACGTACAAAAAGTGCTCATTTTATAGGTGAACAGGACATATTCGCAATCTGTCCAGCACGCACCAGTCGACTGCCCCCAACGGCTAGCCAACGGCTAGTTTCGGGGTATACCAGTCGACTGCCCAACGACCAGTCGACTGGTCCGACGCTGCAAACTTTCTGTGAGTTTTGGCAGTCGACTGCCACAGGGCCAGTCGACTACCCTGCCTCACAGCTCAGCTCCAGCCACTCCGGACCTTCTCCTTCGCGTGTGCCTTCAGGTCTGCTCCCTTGGCTTGCCCCTTGAAGTCCTCTTCCTCTGGCTATCGTCCCTCGGATGCGCACGCAAGCCTTCCCTTGACTTGCTTCCATGCCACCCTTCACGTGTGCCCTTGAAGTCCACTTCCCGGCTTGCCCTTGGAGCTCTCGTCCCTCGGCTCTCGTCCCTCGGATAAGTCCACCATGTGTGATTCTCCAAGTCCTGCAAACTCAATCACACATATTAAATACAACATAATACTCTAACTTCGAACATATTCGCTCACACATCAAAACTATGATCTTCCAATCATTTAAGGGTCGATTGCCTCAACACCCAACGGTGATGTCGTGACCGTAGTTGTGAAGGAGGGAAGTGATGATATGACAGTAGGGGGTACGTACTCGGCCCTCAGTCGAAATGTTGGACGCATAGATAATCGTCTGGAACATGTGCAAACCAATATCTATGTCCAGATGATGGATCATAGCGTATAGAAGAAATGTATGGAAGGGTCGCATAGTCGCAACGAAACCGGAGATCTACGGACTGAAACCGTTGCACCAACGGGTTTCGCGCATCACTGTAGAAGTAGGAGTAAAGAATGTCCAGATCAATGTGTGAATAAGGAGGAGCAAAGGGAGGGTCTCTCGGAGGGTAACAACAAAACGTGGACTGGGAAGGTCGTAGTCCAAGGAACCTAGTAAGTAAGGCAGGTGAGATAGTCAGAGGCATCCCCTGTACAGTAGAGGAGTAGCAAAGGTCATCTTGTTTGACCAGGTTGTTGTAAAATTCTGCACACAGGGTCGTGTTCACTAGATGGGTGCAGAAGACAAGCTGGTCAAGTTGATAGAAATTAATAGCGTCTATAGCTGTTGGACAGGACTTGGTAAAGAATTGTGTATTTAAGAAACTAGTTTTAATAGGTTTGTAGGTAGTCTGAGCAAATTTATTAAATAATTCTAAGTTTGGGAACCTAGGGTCTGGGCTAGGTTCGACCCCAGGGTTCGGTTGGGTAACGCGACGTTTTCTAAACGAATAAGAAAAATTATGCATTTAAGAAGCTAAATAATCAAAAAATTAATTATAAATGCATAATAAAAATGGTATCGGGGAGGCATTGTTGAAGTAGGGTGTTCGAGAGCACGAGAAGGGCTTTCGGGCGCCTTGGGAGGAAGAGAAGTGAAGGAGGAATTCGTTTGGTGTGGGAAATTGAGAAGGATTGATGGCCTTATATAAGGCTTATACGGGCGCCTGTGTGGGGTCTCGGGCGCCCGTGTTCATGGGGGCCCCCGTATGGTTCCGGGCGCCTGGATCAGGCCTGTTAGCTGCTTTTTGGCAGGTCTGACTGCCTTGGGCGGAGATAAAGGCTTCAGGCGTCCGTGAGGTCCCGGGCGCTCGGGTTGACCTTGACTTGACCATTGACCAATTTGACCGTTGACCATAGTTGATTGTGTTGACCAATTTTGACCAATCAATAATTAACTCAATTAAGCTCTAAATTGCATTTAGGATGAGTCATTTTTAAGCATATTAAGTAAGATTCAATGTTTTGATTTGAAAAAGTACAAAACCGACTGAATTAGTTCTGAACACAATCTGAAAAGAGTTTGAGTTAAATTTTAAATGGATAATGAGTTGTATTATATTCTTAGGTCCTAGCCATCTCACCCAGTCTAGTGTTATCAACCACGTTAACCTTATGGGGTTTGTGAGATAGGTTTTAACAGAAATAGAGATTTTAATTTTAAAAAGCATGGTTAATTTGAAATTTTAATTAATTTTGAAAATTTTTATAAAGTTTAAGTTTATTTTGAAAAATTGTGTTGAATCTAAGATTAATTGAAATTTGTGTTAGATTCAAATTTAACAAGTAGTAAAGTGAATTTGATTTTCAATAATTGGCTTGCAGGTCTTGGCGAGGTACTAGGCCTTCTTTAGCCGTAGCCTTATTGGAGCATCGACCTTTTCCTTGACAATGTCTTTTATTGAAAATTCATCTTCACGTTACTTCTTGAAAGATTTTGGTCAACTAGTTTGGGTCTTGGATAGGTAGCTTCGGCTAGTTCCACCAGAATGGTTTCCCTAACATACTATCATCTCACCTCCTTCCAATACTAGGTTTTCAAATTTCAACCAAATCATTTTGTCCTTAAACTAACCAGTCTTAAATCTAAGCCTGATAAAAAATAAGCAATCAAGCATGCAGTTAAACAAAATCGTAATTAAAAAAAATATCTAATTATGAATATGATTTTTATATTGGCTCCCCCTGGACTATAGCCTCGATAATGGTTAGGCACCCTGGTGACCGGTGGGAAAACTTCCGTGGGGCCGGACCGGTCACCCCAGGTTCAATTTGTCTGCTGCCTGGTTCATCATTTTTTTCGATAATGGTTAGACAAGATGTGAATCTTGTCCTTGACGATCCAATACTGGTTTGGTCCAGCTTGTTTGTTCAAACAGAGCTTGGGGACCCATGCTTGGACTTGGGTTCTAGGTTGGTTCAATACAACATAATAAGAACGTTGCCCAGACTTAATTCGATACCCTAATCTAGATCGGTTAAGAACGGACTTCTGCTTTCCAAGGATCATGTCAAGACCCTTGGAACCCGAAGTGAATCATTCTAAGGCCACTCTGAGCTCCTTGACTTGAGTTTTCAAGGAGGAATTCTCTTCCTCAAGCTTTTGAACTTGAGTGGAGTTTTCTTCTTGAATTTGCTCGGTCACGGACCACGAGTCGGCTTCCTCTTTCAGGCGTTTTACTTCCTGTCGGAGGGACTTAACCCGGATTTTAGATTTTGCTAAGTTGCGAGACAAGTAAGAGATTAATTTAGATAGTTCATATTCAGAATAACCTCTTACCGTGATTTGCCTGTTCTCCGATCTTGTGAGCCTTCCGTCGTCTGGTTCTGATTCTGATCCGGTGTTGACGTCTTCTTAAGCGGTTAGGACGAGTAAATTTGCGTGCGGGACTTCTTCTTCTTCTTCAGAAGAGGATTCATCCCAAGTGGCTTGGAGAGCCTTCTTTCTTCGCGCCTTCTTTGTATCCTTCAGATTGGGGCACTCTGACTTGTAATGTCCCTTTTTATTGCACTCATAGCAGGTAACGTTGGGCTTGCTCTTCGAGCTTGTTGAAGGTTCTGATGGATCTTCCTTTCTTCGGCCTGCTTTCTTCTTGTTCGTTTGGTACTTTAGCTCCTTGTAGTAGTCCCGAGCTAGCCGAACCAACTTGGGTCGATCCCCTTCGCTATCTTCTGAATCTGAGTCTGAGTCAGACTCAGGTGCTGGTAGAGTCTTTTTCTTGGGGGCTTTTACTTGAGGTTTTCCTGCAATGAAAGCAATACTCTTCTCGACCAAAGTGGCATTAGTCTATTCATGCAGTTCTAATTTAGAGAAAAGTTCATTTAATTTAATTTTAGAAAGATCCTTGGAAACCTTTTAGGCATCTACCATGGATGCCCACAGTGTGTTTCTTGGGAACGCGTTTAGTGTATACCTAATTAGGTCAAGGTTCTCAACCTTGTGACCTATCGTATGCAGCCCATTCATCAGGTCCTGGATTCTGGCGTGGAGTTGTGCTGCTGATTCTCCTTTGTTCATGTTGATTGTGTAGAGTCTATTCAGCAACAAATCTCTTTTGCTGATCCTCATGTCGGAAGTGCCTTTATGCAGCTCGATCAACTTGTTCCAAAGCTCTTTGGCGTTGTTGAAGGGTCCCACCTGGTTCAGCTCCTCCTTGGTCAAACCGCATTGCAAAGTCTGGTTTGCCTTTGCATCAGCCTCAATTTTCTTCTTCAGCGAGGCGTCCCATTCAGTATAATGTTGTGCCACTCCTTCTGTGTTCTTGGGAATTTCCAGCCAAGATTGGATGATTATCCACATGCCCAGCTGAGTTTTCAGGTGGACTTCCATCCTTCTTTTCCAGTAGGAGAAATCTTCTCCACTGAAAAGAGGAGGTTTGACAGTGCTGAATCCCTCTTGCATGACCATTTGAATTGTAACTGAAAAATTAAAAACGAAAACTTGTTCCAAGACGGAGTCTTGGATTAGTAGTGCGGGAGAAATTAAGAGTAACGAAAAAGATCGAGTGGTGTTGCACCAACCTCGATTAACGAGAAAGATTCGAAAAAATTAAAAAATTCGAAAATTCGAAAAAAATGTTCAAACTGGTGGTTGCACCAAGTTTGAGCTACCCGCTCTGATACCACTTGTTGGATCAAAGAAAATCGATAGAGGGGGGAGGGTGAATATCGATATAAAATTTTTTCGGAAAGTAGAGCGATTACGCAGCGGAAAACAAGAAAACAATCGCTAACACAAGTTATTTTTTACTTTGTTCGGAGTCGCGGTAGACTTCTACTCCAAGGCCCACGGTCCTTGACCATTTACGTTGGGCAATTCTATATTCGGAAAAAAAAAACTTTTACAGGTTCGAGTACAGATATAGAATTGAAATTGAAAGTACAACACTTTTCGTAAATTAAATGTTACCGATGCCCAAGGTAGATGGAATTTCAGAGCAAAGGGTCGTCGTCGGTGCTGGAATCGCGAAGTCGAAGCTTGTCGGAGCGTAGCGCTTGAACGAAAGTGTTTGGAGCGATGTGAGCGAGATTGTCTGAAGCCTTATGGGTGAACCCCCATTTATAGCAGCCATAGGGGCGCCTGTATTGATGGGGGCGCCTGATACGTGGCCTCTCCTGCGCGAACTCCAATCCGCAGGCTCGGTCAGTGCTTATCCCCTTCATTGAGGCGCCTGAGCTGATGGGGGCGCATGTGTTAACACAAGCGCCTGAGTTGACTTGGTCCAGAGGCTTCGTGACAGTTTGCTTCGATGGTTTTGTTTTTGCCTTGCACTGGGGCGCCTGTATCCATCCGGGCGCCTAGCCCTGTGAGGTGCCTCACTCCATTGAGGCGCCTGAGCTGCAGAGACCCCGTTCCTTCGTTCCCTGCAACCAAGGTTAGTTCCAAAACACAAGAAGCAAGTATGTTAGCCATTATTTACAGCCTAAGATATCTTGGTTCTGACTTTGGATCTCCCAAATGGAACCCTAGGTCGAACCGACGTCTAATGTTCCCTCCTACGGAGAACGCGTCCTTACCTACTCCTCTCGGGAGAATTTACTTTTTTGCCAACCGGATCCTCCTGTTGGACTTTTGCTCAATCCTCCGATGAGGTTTTCGTGCCCAGTCCGCGACAAGGACTTCTTGCCCAACTTCCGATCAGGTCTTCGGGGCCCAGCCCTTTGCCAGGACTTCTTTCCTAGTGTACCTAGGACTTTCCTGCACACTTAGTAAGCTTGTTAGATCACAACACCATCTTAACTTCTGAACCCTTTGCCATTATCAAAACACAGGTTTGACTTTGGTTATTCCGACACCAACATTTAACATCCGTCACTATTTTAGTGATGAATTTTAACCTTCGTCGCTAATTCTGTCGCTAAATCAGGTGTTTTTTTGTAGTGTGTATCAATTACCTTAAAGTCATAAACTTTGAAAACCTTTTGATCACTGCTGTTAATGACTTTAAGCTGATATTTCTGAGCACATATAAACTATGGGGCATTTGAAAAACCTGTAGCACTTGGAATGTATGTCTAATCAAAGTTTTCTAGGTTCATTAATAGGTTTTGACTGAAACCCCTTGATAGACCTGAAAAAGTTTTAAATAATATTTTTTTTAGATTTGAAATTAGGCTATTATTGAGTTCTTGATGATAAAAGTAAATTTCCGAATGAGCTTTGATTCAAAAAAAAATTCTGTCTCATTCTTATATCCGAGTTAAAAGTTATGACTTTGGAAAACATGCAATTGACACATACATATACATAACTTATCGTCGAAATATTAGCATTGGACATGGACACCATACATACCTTCACTGTACTATCATCTTCCATTATATATCAACTTTTTAGAAATTCAAATATCATAGGTCTATCAACAAGTTTCAGTCAAAATTTATTGATGGGCTCAGAGAGTTTCGGTCAAACTCATTCTAAATGTTACAAGTGTCTAAAGTGTCCTAGAGTCTATATATTCCCAGAGATATCAGCTTGAAATCATTAATAGTGGGGCTGGTGTAATTAAATTATGATACTAATTTATAAAAATTAGTATCATAGTGATTATTGTATGCACATAAATGAGAGATAAACTTTAGTATAATTTAAATAAAAGATACGAGAGAAAAGTTATTGCAGTTAAATGAAAAAAATAAGAGAAGAAAAAAGGGAGACTTGCCCTAAAATCCCTAATCATAAACAAAACTACACCCTCAGTCCCCAGGTCAGAGAAAAGTCATTCTCACTCCCTGACCACCTCTGTTTATTTACTTAAACCCCCTCATCTATGAATTTATCTAATTGCCCTTCAAATACTTTCATACTCTCTCTACTTTGAACGCTCTTCCTGGACATCAACCTAAATTGACGACTGCCCAAATCAATTCCGGTGACCATTGAATGCCAAAATCGGAGAGGCGGATGAATTGTCTTTCACCTTCAAGTGTAGATCATAAAACTTCGATTTGAAGTGCAAAATTTTGACAACCAGTGAAGACCCGTCATTCACCTTCAACCTAAGAATCATCGATGAACACCGGGTTTGATGAAGTAAAAAGGTGGTAATTAGAACAATCAGAGGATAGCTAACGTGAAGGAGTGGTTTGCGCTGTATTTTGAAGACAAAAATAGAGTTATTCAAGTAGAATGTAAGTTATGTTTTTATGTCCTAAATTTCGACCTATTTGTTACTCTTGGTTGTAGAATAAAATTAAGATTATTATTTGTATATGTTTATGTAAAATGGTACAAAATATTGAAGTTTAGTACATGAGTGTTGTCAATTTTGTTAGGTTGCATAAAATTAGGTTTCAGTGTTCGAATTGTAATTTCCATGAATAAGTTTGTATTACATCTTTTTTAATTCAAGTAATGAATAAGATATTTGGGTATTTTGTAGTGATTATCAATAAACTAAGTAATGTACCCAATGTAAGGACTTTGATGTCCAAAATTCTTAGGATTTGTACTGTAACGCCCGCCCATTTTCAGCCTTACGGTGGCTCTACGTGACATACATATACGCATATGGACTTCTTAATGCAGCGGAATAATTTTAAAACTTTATCCACATGCGTTTAGACCATTCACTTATAACTTAAATCATGTTAACTCATTCTTAGCTATCATTCTTAAACATAGTGACATGGTAAACTTAACATTCATTCTTAATCATATAGCATCATTCTTAAACATGTTTGCATGATCATCGTGTAAAGAGAGAAAGACAGGATCTTTTCTTTTCTTTTGCCAAGTCATTGCCACACACACACACTTGCCCCTCCTGCTGCTTCCCTTAGTAACCTCTTGCTTGATATGCGGTATAAGAAAAATAAGACTATAAGCACATAGGCTTAGTAAGACCCTTTCCTACTCACTAAAATTATTCGTCACTTAAACATATGCACACGAAACATTAACATAACTTGGTGCTTAACATAAATCGTAAGTATATAACATCACTCAGCATGGCATAGTTCTTAGCATAGAACATGAGCATCAAATATACTTAGCATGACATGATACATGGCATAAACATAAACATAAAACATACTTAGCATGACATGATACATGACATAGATATAAACATAAAGCATACTTAGCATGACATGATACATGGCATAGAGATCAACGTAAAACATACTTAGCATGGCATGATACATGGCATAGAGATAAACATAAAACATACTTAGCATGACATGATACATGGCATAGAGATAAACATAAAACATACTTAGCATGACATGATACATGGCATAGAGATAAACATAAAACATACTTAGCATGGCATGATATAGGGCATAGATATAAACATAAAACATAAACATAAAACATTTTCCATCATGGCATAATGCATAATATGAATGAATGCATGAGTCAAATGCATATACATAAGGATGCTTAATTTTTTAAAATCATACTTTTAAATACTTAAACATAATCATAACATCATTGGGGTCCTCGGCTTGTACCACATGCATACATCATGTGCGCGCATCCCTAAGTAAATACGAGGTAGCTAGTCTCGACCTACTAGGGTAAGGACAGCTTCGGTAGTCCCAGAACCGTGGACAGCATAGTCGGTAGTCCAGAACCGGGGCGTTCTTAAGGTGCCCATCCCTGTTGGACAGCTTCGGTAGTCCCAGAACCGTGGACAGCATAGTCGGTAGTCCAGAACCGGGGTGTTCTTAAGGTGCCCATCCCTTGGACCCATACTTCGGTCCGGTACAAGCCCATTCATAAAGTAAAATAACTTTACATGCTTCATCATTCATAAGACATTCATAGCATACTTAGACATAACATAGCTTTGTTACATGAAACATGACATAAAGCATACTTGACCTTTCATCATTCATACTTAACATCATGATGCCTTAAAGGCATGAACATTCATCATCATTCATTATCCTTATTCATAAGGTATGTCATGCTTTATCTCATTTTGTCTTAGAGCCATAATTATCATTTTCATTTATCATCTTCATTCTTAAACATAGCATACGTACATATTATTCATAAAGCATGACATACATACATGTCCTTCACAAAGCATGGCATACATACATATCATTCATAAATCATGGCATACATACATATCATTCATAAGTCATGGCATACCTACATAATTAGCACCTTAATTCATAAAACATGCATGGTCATGGTACATAGGAAAACATGCCTAGATCCTTTCATACATGATACATTTCCTTAGGTTCATAGCACATGGTCCAAACATTTATGAATCATCATAACAAATGACCTAACATACAAGTCATGACACATAAGCTAGGGTTTTAATTGGCATAAAATTCTTCCAACATACTTAAACATATACATCCATCATAGTACCCTATAAACATGCATCCTTGTGGTCTTAACCCAACCCAAACCCTAAATTTCAAGGTTGGCCGAAAGTCCCATAGAAGGTGGCTCCATCATTCAATTAACATAAAAGGTTCCATGAGTAAAATATAACCCATACATTTCATACTAAACCATAGGAAGCCCTTAAGCCCCATAATTCGAGCTAACTCTAATTTCCTTGCCCTAGAATTCCTCTTGGCCGAAACCCTAAGGACCTAGTTCCATGGGAAAAATTCATATAACACACAATCAATATCCATTAGATCATAGAGGAACATATAAACATGCTTGAAGGGTTAAATTTTAAATCTAACCATAGGACATGGAGGTTGGCCGAAACCCTCAAGGCTTTAGGGTGCCACAAACTTTCCCTAAGTCATAATCCATACTTTACATATCATAATAAAACATTAAGGAGCATGAATAAGAGTTTACATCATCCCTAAGCCCCCTTTTAAGCCTTGGCCGAAACCCCTTAACAAGCCCTAGCCCTAGTTTTCTTCACATGTAGTCCAAACAAATTCTTATATCATGAAATCAACTTGAAAAACCATTATACCACAGGTGAGGGGGTCTTACCTTGGTTTATCTTGGTTTGTAAACCTTAAAAAGAGAAGATGATGAAGACCTTGTTGTCCCTTGATCACCCTTAGCCCTTGTAGCCTTGTAGATAGCCCTTAGATCTTGAAGATTAAGCCTTCTTGTGAAGTTTTTCCAAAGGGGAAACCCCCTTGTGGGTTTCGGCTAGATGGAGGAAGAAGGAGGGAGAGGAAAAGTCTTGGTGGAAGAGATGAAGAAAACAACAACTTAAGTGCCAAGTTTTCGATTCCCTTCCTCATCCCTCTCATTTATACTCAATGAAGAGGGGCAAGTGAAGAGTCATGGTGTCTCTTCCCTTGATGACTCTTCATTTTCCCTAAGCCTTAACCAAAATCCACTTCATTCTCTACTAGCACTCCCTTGCTAGGTGAATTGGTTAGTACATGCATGGTGGTACCATAGGTCCAAGGTTCAATCCTTGGTGCATGCACTTTATTTTTACTTCATTTTATGTTTATTTTTCTTTTAATTTCAAAAATTCCCCTAAAACTCATCCATAATTATGCTAATATTCCTAATTAAAACCCATTTATATTTATATTAAATTCTACCTAAAATCCACTAATAACCATGGTACTAGAAAAGCCCATATAAGGCTCATTAGTACCTAGCTTCTCAATTTAAATAGGGAAAAATCATGGATAACTAAGCTAAAGGTCGTACTAATATTTCTGAGTTCCTCAAGACTATCTAGACATGATCAATATTTTTAAAGAAAATATTGAGAGAATTTTCCGGGTCGTTACATGTACTTCAGGGAATGAATGAGTAAATTATTCTATTTTTTGTGTCGATTTTGCTAGCTCGAATAAAATTAGTATTGGTGTTCGAATTGCAACTTTATGATTGTGTTTGTGTTTTATCTTCATCAATTGAAGAAATGAAAAAGATAAGTTACTTTTGTATATTGATTATTGATAAACTGAATAATATACTCAATTTAAGTATTTTGATGTTCAATTTTTCATGATTTGTACTTTATGGTAATAATTATAAATAAATTAGTTTTGGCTAAATTGTTCCTATTTTTAGTGTTGTCGATATTGGTAGTATGAATAAAATTGGATTCTAGATTTCTAATTACAATTCTATAAATGTGTTTGTTTTATCTCCTCTAATTGAATGATTGAAAAAGATATGTGGTTATTATATAGTAATTATCAATAAACTAAATAATATACTCAAATTAAGTGGTATGATGCCTAATTTTGTATGGTTTGTATTTGATGGTATGACTGATAACTTAATTTATCTTCGCTAAATTGCTAATTTATTTTTATGCAAAATGGGAAAAAAGCTATAATATTAAAGAATCGGGGAGCACCATGGAGGTTAAGGGAAAATCGGTAGTGAAGGATAAGGGTAAGCGAGTAAAGGAAGATGAGGGAAAGAGCAAGAGCAGCAAACAATCTTATTTGTGTTGCTTTCCGATATATTTCAGAGATGTATTGAATGAAGTGTTATCGATTTTGGGTAATAAGAAAAAAAAGAGGATTAAAAACACTCTACTTGCTTCATGGCTCGAGATGCCTGGGATACCCATTAGTAGTACCAGAATTGATTTAGTTTTAAAGAGATTCCAACTATTACCTTCTCGTTCATTCTTGTTTGGTATTAACAATGTAGTTCCATTCAATTCGACTGATTTTAGCATCATCCTTGGTTTGATCCATGTGGGACAACTGGTTGATCTAGATGCGAGCATGGACTCCAAATTTATTGCTAAGCTATTTGGAGGAAAAGTTGGCAATGTAAATAGAACCATGATTCATGATAATATGTGGTAATTAGCTGGATCATAGAAGGATTATGAAGTGGATGATTTTGTTAGGTTATTTATTTATCTTCTATTTAATTGTGTTATTTTTTCTATTAGTAACTATTCCACTTCTCAAGTTATTATGTCCTATATTGATAATCTAATAAGGTTCTTTGATTACTCATGGGGAGATGTAGCATATAGATTTTTGTGCCACCAAATTATCTTACATACCGGTAACGGCAAAGCAATGGTTAGATGTAAAATGTATATAGACGGTTGTATTGTTGGCTTGATGGTGAGTTTTTAATTTTTGAAGTGCGATTGTAATATGTTTAATATTATTATATTAATCTCTTTATGTATTCAAGAATGATTATATGAAAGAATTCCTTCATTTGGACATGCAAGTTCTTTATATTGTTTCACTTAGTTGTTTCGCTAGGAACGAACTAAGATTTTGATCAAACATGATGTTGCTGAGAGATTATTTATTGGAATTGATTTTAGTATGGTAAGTTATTATATTTTTAGTATATTTTTTTTTGTAAATATGATTGTAAAAGTAACATTTTATTTATAATTGTGAAAAGGTGTTGGATATAGTACCATTTCCAAATGAGGAGATATTGTTAAGTGACAAGCAAGTAAGTTCATCGGTAAATATAGAAATAATAAAATTATTAAGTTAAATAATGATGATAAGATAATTTTTGATTACATTACTCATATTTTTCAGATGTCAATTTGTGTGAGATGTTTTGGATTTGCTAATACAAGGAGGATGATTGAACTAAGTGGTGCGGGTATAAGAAATTATGAGGGGGCATAAAAAGTTAGTGAAGATTTAGATTGTGAGAAAGATAATTTTATTTTAAAAGAGAATAAGAATGTTGAGGTTGAAGTTGGCAGTGAAAATGAACTTACTATGTTTCTTAAGTTGAATGAGGAAATGACAACTGCTAACTTTAGTGATAATATTGATTTGATGGTAAAAGATGTTATTTCTCAATTGGATAAAGAAAACACAAGATTGGTAGGATCTAATTTGGAGAATGCTTCAGCTAATAAGAGGCATAATGGTGATGGATTGGAAGTAGAAAAAAATTCTGTGTTTGGAGCTAATTTCGACAGTGGTTCAAGTGAAGAGCATGTTTCTGATGATGACATTGCTACTTCAAAAGCAGAGAAAATCAGCCTTTTTCAATCTTCTATTGTAGATATTGTGACGACTAGGCTGATTGTGTGCCGAAAGGAAAGGAGGTGATGTTTGTGACTCCGCCTAGCTCAACACCAAAACGTAAGAGGAAGGGAATAAAAATAGGTAAGATGGAGCATAAATCACCAATTCATTATTTTGAAGTCTAATAGTTTTTGCATAAGATATATATTGTTGCTAACTACGTATAGATTTTAACTTGTATTACTAACTATGTTGCCACATAGGTAAATTCTATAGTAGATGTTAAGGATAGTAAGAGTCCTGCCAAGACTAAAATGAATGTATATAAAGGGAGAAACGATTTTTGTGGGCATGAAGAAGCATCTAAAGAAGAGAGAAAGTTGTTTATAGACTTTCTCACTATAAAGGAATTGGAGTACGTTTATTTTCAATATGTTAATATTTTTTGTAACACTTCTTTATCAAATTTTGTAATGAAAATTATTTTTCACTCCCCATAATTTTGTCATTTGGCAAGATGAGTTCCTGAGCTTAACTAGATCTATGTTCTGTTCTTTTTTATTTGGAGATTCTCTTGATAGTCAAATCATAAATGTTTACATGAAGATTATGAGAAAACATGGATTTGAGATTTAGTGTATGAATACAAATGTGCAGGTTCATAGCAAATCGAGATATTTGATAGTTAATATTTGATTTTACTTTTTATTAGATTGAAAAACATGATTGTATCTTATTTTGAATATGTAGAAAGAAGTGTTAGATCACTTGGAGATATATGGGAAACACAAGTAGATACACAACTCAGATTATGGAGCTTTTCTTATAAGGTTGACATCTATGACTAAGGGTAGACTACAAAAACTGAATGAAGATCTATTTAGAAGATATAGATATATCATTTTTCCAATTAATGATAGGTGGCATTGGTATTTGTTGGTTTTTAAAGCATCTAAAGGCAAATTCAGACTGTGAAATTCAAATCATGATTCATTTGCAGTTGGGATGACTAATGTTTTTGTGAGTTTGATGATATTTGATGATATTGTACTCCAATAAGTCTTAATATTGCAGTATCAAATCATTCCCTTTTTTATAAACACATTTTTTAGGTGGTTGCATGCTTTATCTTTCAGGAATAACCTTAAGCAGTCAAGAGGTCCTGAAAGCCTAGTGTCATCATCAAGGTGCAACTCTAGATTGTGGTGTCTATGCATGTATGTGGGTGGAGTGTCTATCTCGTGGCATAGATGATATCTGGAGCTCTGAAAATGATGTAAAGATGATAATGGATTGTTAAAAAATACATTTGACTAAGATACCTTGTCTTTTGCTTCTATGGTAAAACAGTTGTAGGAGAGTTTGAATTTTGCTTTTTTGTGGATCCAAATTAAGTTTCGTAGTGTTCATTTTTATTCTATAGTAATGACAAACATATGACTTAGTTATCAGGAAATTGCTGTAAAATATTTTGTTGATCTTATTCTATTATTTTTTATTCTATTGAGGGATGACAGATAGCAGTTAGTTTTTATTCACTTGCATATTTCATTATAATTCTATTGGCTTAGTGATTAGCCTTGTACACATATTTTAGAGGTACATGGCAAAATTTAGGTACAAAAGGTCTACAAAAAGTTATAATTCCTCCTAAATTCAGTATCATTTAAATTAAAATTTAGTATATTTTCTATCTAATTGAGTACAATCTACAATAGGTCTATAAATAATCTGGGGTACACTACTTATGCACATATTTTTTAGAGGTACGTGGCAAAATATCGGTATATAAAATCTGAAAAGAAGTATAATTCCTTCTAAGTTCAACACAATTTAAATTAAAATCTAGTATATTTTCTATCCAATTGAACACTATCTACAATAGATCGATCAACATCATGAATATAGATAAATATGTGATTACGATACATACTTGATCAAGGTACATAATTCACATTATTAGGTATGAAATATCCAAATTCAAGTATGAGTGTAATTTAATTAGGTATAATTGTATAAAATTTGAGTATTCAGTTATAAGACTCCCATGTTATGGCTCGATGGCTCAAAATTTAAGGCACAATTGACTCAAATTCAAGTATATATGTACACGAAGTTATGCACTAATTGGGATATTGTTGCAACTACTTCACATATAGTGTGGTCAGTAGCATCGCTAGGAATGGTTTTTTCTATCAAGAATACACAATGTGTTAGGGTTACAAGGTTGCAAAAATAATCCCATATTGAAAACACATGGGAAAAATCATAGACTAATAAGAGAAAGATATCTCTATTGGTATAATGCCTTTTAGGGAGTGCCCAAAGGCAAAATCATTAGGACTTAGGCCTAAAGTAGGCAATATCATACCATTGTGGAGATATCCAAATTTCATTCGATCTAGACAATTGGTATCAGAGTCAGGTCGCACTTCACTGGACTGACCATCGGAAGAAGAATGAGCTAGAGCCATAATACAGATCTAACCATATGGGTTAAGCCTTGAACAAAGGAAGTGTGGGTTCCTATGTCTTGATCAAGAGGACCTAGTTACAGCTAAGTAGTCAAGTCCTTGTTGGTCGGATGGACCGAGAGGCACAAAGTCAAACGGAAAGGCTTTTCGCCTGAGGGGAGCCTATGGTCCTTTTTTTGAGAGAGGGATTGTTGGGATTACAAGGTTGCAAACACAGTCCCACATTGAAAATATATGGGAAAGATCATAGGCCTATAAGAGAAAAATATCTCTATTAGTATGAGGCCTTTTGGAGAGAGCCCAAGAGCAAAACTATGAGGATTTATGCCCAAAGTGAACAATATCATACCATTGTGGAGATATCCAAAATTCCTTCGATCCTAACAATTTACCCTATTTGAACAAAAATTTGAATTGTAAAATAAGAGAAAAGATTGGATTAAGGTCTTACTGAGAAGGCATAGTTGTATAGTAGAGAGAAATG
This sequence comes from Boesenbergia rotunda, assembly GCA_024364735.1. Lineage (NCBI taxonomy): Eukaryota > Viridiplantae > Streptophyta > Magnoliopsida > Zingiberales > Zingiberaceae > Boesenbergia > Boesenbergia rotunda. Next base: position 574,991 of record JAGFNQ010001813.1, on the reverse strand, counting down.
ACGACCCTTGGTTGATCGTAATCGCTCGGACAAGGTTTAGAGTGAAAAAGAGGGGAGAAAGAGGAGTTTTTGAAGGATGGAAGGCGCCTGAATGGGGATGAGGAGGTTCTATTCGATGGCTTATATCGCCGCTGGTCGGGTGCCCGAGAGCCAAAGGGTCGCCCGTGTGCAAAACTGTTTGGGGCACCCGAGAGCTTTCTCGGGCGCCTGTGATTAGATGGGCACCCCTAGTTTTGGAAAATCGAGAGCGCCTTTGATTGGACCGATGAGGCACCTGGGAACATCCCAAGTGCCTGGTTCAAAGGCGGTCAAGCGCCCGTGGTCTTTCAGGCGCTCGATTGACTAATGTTGATTAAAAAAACAACAAAAATAAAGCACACATAATGTTTCCAAAAAAAACTAACACCCCGTTTAGAATGTTTCTAAGTAATGAGATTAAATTGAATTTCATAAGAAATTGAATTCAATTCATAGATTTGGAATGAATTAATGAATAACATAATTGAATTAAATTTCTTGATTTGGAATCAATCAGAATTGAATTCAATTCTTATATATTTAGTTGGTGCAAGATGCATTAGTGATGCTTTCCTCTAATGTTTCGATGTTTAACAATATACTTAAGTTAGTAATATATGTTAGACATGGTAAGGGTCTAGTCAGGATTAATATGACTAGAAAAAGGAATTCTTATCAAGGTAAAGAAAAGTCCTAGTTAACCTAGGTAATAAGTCCTGGTTCGAGGAATTGGGCACTAATTCTTGGCCGAGGGCTGGGCACCTAAGACTTGACCGAGGGTTGGGCATGAAGTCCTGGTTCGTGGAATTGGGAAATAAGTCCTGGTCGTGGACTGGGCACCGAAGCCCTGATCCGGAAGATCGGGCAAAAGTCCAACTAGAGGAACCGGTTGGGAAACTTCTCCTGAGAGGAGTAGGTGAGGGCGCGTTCCCCGGGAAGGGAACACTAGACGTCAGTTCGACCTTGGGTTTTCCGAGAAATCCAAAGTCAGAACCAATTTTTAAGGCTAAGATTATTTGCATGTTTGTCTTGTGTTTGTGTATCTTGTAGGTACCTAGAGTTGGAGGCAAAGCAAGCAAGCAAACACAAGATGGCTGGAAAACTGCTTCCAGGGCGCCCCCATGCTTCCAAGCGCCCTGGATACCAGGCGCCTGGATGGTTCCAGGTGCCCTGGATGGCCCAGGCACCCTGTATGGGCTGTTCTGATCCGTTCGCGAAGTTCGCGATTATGGATGAGTTTTTGACTGTATTGAGGCGCCCCAAAGGCTCTAGGGCGCCCAAGAAGAAGCTATAAAAGGGGCATCAACCCATCAACTCAGAACAACACTCACTACAACATTCTAAGCATTCTGAGCGAAGAAAAAGCACTAGAGACGAAGCTCTGCGACCAAGGAGGCTCTAGGAGGAAGTGCGCGACACTTAGGACTTCCAGATTGGTCGCGTCTTCGACTTTCCTGTTTAGTTTGCTTTTATTTTACACACTTAATTTACTTATCATTTTGATTGTAAACTTGAACTGTATGACGAGTTTCTCCGCCTCTGGATTGTCTGGAAAGGAGACCATTAGTGGACGGGCGATATCCGTAATTAGGCCTTGGACGTACTGACCTTGACGGGTTGGGAACCAAGTAAAAACCCGCGTGCCTTCTGTTGTTTTGTTTTTCGTTCTTTTTATTTTCCGCTGCGCACTAACTCTTTGTCTAGAACGTACGAAAGACGAATTTTACAAAGAAATTTTCAAGTCGATATCCCCCCCTCTATTGACGGCACCGGTCCAACAAGTTGTATCAGAGACTGGTCGCTCTCACCGGACTAACAGCCGACGGAGCAAAGACGCTAGGAGTTGAGGGGGAGAAAGGGTGAATCAGGTATTTTTCAATTATGTTTGTATTTAAATTTCATATAATATGTTTTAAGTGCAGGGGGAGAGGACACTACAAAAATCAGTGTCCTACTCGTAAGACTCGATCGTCACCACTGGTGGCAAAGGAGGTACCATCGCCAGGAGTCCGAAGGGACAAGAGCCATATCCAGTGCTTCAGATGTCAAAAGCATGGACACTACAAGAACTAGTGTCCGACCAAGGTACGAAAAGTTACGTTTGGCAATAATTTTCAAACTCCTGCACAGTTTCACAAGTATGTTGATAAGTCTGATAATTTAGATAATTCTTTTGACAAATTAGATCTTTTACATAATCAGCTTAATGTATTATACGACAAGTTAACAAACTTAGAAAATAGTAGAATATCGAATATAAATTCTTTAATCTTTAATATTAATGCCAAAATTTTTGAAATTAATAATAATGCTAAGGATGATAATAATGTCTTAATTAGTAATAATTTTTCTGATAATCATGATAATTCTGAGGATAAAGATAAAATTATTATCAATAATATTTCTGGAAATTCTAATAAAATTAGTACTGATGATATTAATAATTCTCAAAATAATATTATTAATGATCTTTCTTATAAATCTAAAGATAATCCTGATAATTTAGAAACCTCTTTAGATAATAATAAAGATTTAATTAATAATTTCTTGGATAATCTTGAAGTTAATTATGAAACATTAATTAGTAATCCTGAAAACTATTCTACCTATTTTGTAGATAATGAATTTTAATTAATAACTCTGAAAATGAAGATGAAGAATATGATTCTGAAAATAACGAAGAATTCAACAAAATTAAGGATATAATTAATAAGGCTTACAAAAATTCAATTAAGGCAGAAGTATTCAACAAGTTTGAAAGCTTAAAAATAAAAGAAAACATTAAGGAATCAGAATGTTAAAAAATGATGCAATTAGACCCACAATTTCTATTTAACCCTAAAATCTTAAAACCTAATTAATTCTTAACAACTTAATTAATTTAACTCTAATTAATTCTTAATAAATTCTTAAATAACTAAACCTTAATTAATTATTAAATAATTAAACCTTAATTAATTTCTAAATAATTAAATCTTAATTAACTCTAATTAATTCTTAAATAATTGAACCTTAATTAATAATTAATAATTTCAACATTAGTTAATAATTAATAATTTCAACCTTAATTAATAATTAATAATTTCAACCTTAATATTTTAACTCTAATTAATCCTTAATTATTTTAACTTTAATTAATTCTTAACAATTTTTAACTTTAATAAATTCCTAACAATTGGTACCCTAATTAATTCGTAATAATTTTAATCTTAATAATGTTTAATTTTTAAATCTTAATTAAAAATTCAATCCATAATTCAAAAGTCATACAAAATTCATGAACTTAACTCAAATTGATTACCTTCAAGTATGAAACTAAATAAAATTCTACCCAATCGAAACCTCCAATATAATAATATTAAATATGTCAAAGTGGGTTGGCATATTCGCGGGTTCACACGATATGTATCAAATCGGAAATTTGATACATTATTAGAAACATAATTAAAATGTTATGGATTGATTGACTCATGCATAAATGTCATGTTCATGCATTTGCTGATTTTTTTTAAAAATTATTTGTCATGTCATTCATATTTAAATTTTTACATGATTTAGAATGGTTAGATAGAAAAAGATTGGTTGACACCTCCCCAACCTAGTACCAGGGTGGGGCGAGATAATAGTACGTTAGGGAAGCTTGGCTTAGCTAAGTGGAACTAGCCGAAGCTACCTCGCCACATCCTAGACTAGTTAGACCAGAGTTGTTCAAAGAGTAAAATAAAGGTATTATTTCTTTAAAAGACTTTGTCTAAGGAAAGGGTTGATGATCCAATTAGGCTACGACCAAAGAAGGCCTCTGTACCTCGCCAAGACCTGGAAGCCGATTATTAAAAATTACCTTTAATTTACAAATTGATTAAACTCGAATCTAACTCAAGGTCAACCAGTCTAAAATAAAATTACGAAAAATTATTCAAGCATCTCACAATACACCTATAAGGCAACCATACTTATTTGTACTGTGACACTTAGACTGGGTGAGATGTTTTTAGGACTAATTAATTGACAAATTTTTTCAAAATTTTTTCAAAATCTTTAGGATATTTTCTTAAAAATATATTTTTAAAATAATGTTTAAACATAATAATGTTTTTTTTGAATTTCATGCTTGCCTGATTGCTTATCTATAAAATACATTTTCAAAAATCATATATCTATTTCAAAAAATGGTTGACCTACACACTTAGACACAAACCTTTTAAGTCAACACTAAAGTCCCTTAAGACACTTAGGTAGAGTCAGCCGGTGTCAGGTTCAGGGGGAGTTTTTGTTAAAAGTTATTTTTCAAAATTTATTAGTTTTAGAAATTATTATTTTCGAAAATTCAGATCTTTCAAATACTGTGTGCTTTAAAAATTACTATCATTTCAAAATTATTATGTTTTCAAAAAATATCTCAAAAACTTATGATATCCTTCAAAATATTTTTTTCAAAAATTATGTCTTTGAAAAATATCATACTATTTCAAAATGTATTTCAAAAATTGTGCTAATTGCTCTTTGGATTTGGATGAACTCTAAAGACACATAGGAAATATCCTTTTTGATCTGTAAGGATTCCTAAGATTGTGTCAGGTTTAGGGGGAGTCCTACTCAAAAGAAAATAATTCTATTCTCTTACTATTTTTTTAAAATTATTAGATAATTCTTTTTGTTTGAATCAAACCCTAAGACTCTAAGGAAGATCACTTGTAGTCAACAAGCTTTCTAGGACTGTGTCAAGTTTAGGGGGAGGTCAAATTAGAAGAATTAATAAATGTTTCAAAAATATTATGTTTTCATACAGTATATTTTCAAAATCATTTTGAAAACATAAGTATTCACTCTTCAAAACACTATCTTTTTAAATCATATTTTTCTCAGTCATAAAAATTACTTTGTGAAAATCTTTCCATCTTTTGAACAAAGTTCATCTCACCTTGAGTTGGGAAAATTTTCAAGACACTTAAGAAAATTTCCTTGTAATTAACAAGGTTTCCTAGGATTGTGTCAGAATGGAAAATAATCAAAGTCAAGAACTTATTTTGAAAATCTTTTTGACTTTTGGAATCGATTTGAAATAATTTTTACATGAGTTTGGAAAATTTCTAAGACACTTAGGAAAATTTCCTTGTAGTTAGGTTTCCTAGGATTGTGTCAGGCTGGAAAAGAAATCAAGTCAAAAAAATTATTATGTTTTCAAAACAAAATTTTATTAAAAATATTCATTTATGAAAAATCCCTAAGACACATAGGAATTTTCTTGTGGTCATCAAGATTCCTTAGATTGCTGTCAGACTTAGGGAAGTTCCATTCTTACATATTTTTTCATATTGTTGGTGCAATTTAAGTACTTAGTTTTTAATTTTTACAAAACAAGTACTTAGTCTTTTTCGAACAAAAAGGGGGAAAAGTTTCAAAATGTTTTATCAAAAATTATACTTTTAAAACAATTATCCTAAGTACTTTCAAAAGGAGGAGAGAAATTTTCAGGAAATTTTTTATTGTTGGTGCAAGTTTTCATGTAATTTTTTTTTGATGTGTGACAAAGGGGGAGAGAAGAGCTTAAGTCAGATTTTTTTCGATTTCTCCCAAAAGATTAAACCTAGACTTAACCCTTAAGACCGATTCTAACTTAAGATATTGTCAAATATAAAAAAGCGGGAGATTGTTGGTTCAAGATGCATCAGTGATGTCTTCCTCTAATGTTTCGATGTTTAACAATATATTTAAGTTAGTAATATATGTTAGACATGGTATAAGGGTCTAGTCAGGATTAATATGCTATCAAAAGAAATTCTTATCAAGGTAAAGAAAAGACCTAGTTAACCTAGGCAATAAATCCTGGTTCGAGGAATTGGGCACTAAGTCTTGGCCGAGGGCTGGGCACCTAAGACCTGACCGAGGGTTGGGCATGAAGTCCTGGTTCGTGGAATTGGGCAATAAGTCCTGGTCGAGGGTTGGGCACCTAAGACCTGACCGAGGGTTGGGCACAAAGTCCTGGTTCATGGAATTGGACAATAAGTCCTGGTCGTGGACTGGGCACCGAAGTTCTGATCCGTAAGATCGGGCAAAAGTCCAACTAGAGGAGCCAGTTGACAAACTTCTCCTGAGAGGAGTAGGCGAGGGCGCATTCCTCGGGAAGGGAACACTAGGCGTCGGTTCGACCTAGGGTTTCACGAGAAATCCAAAGTCAGAACCAATCTTTAAGGCTAAGATTATTTGCATGTTTGTCATGTGTTTGTGTATCTTGCAGGTACCGAGAGTTGGAGGTAAAGCAGGCAAGCAAACACAAGATGGCTGGAAAACTGCTTCCAGAGCACCCCCATTAACCAGGGTGCACCCATGCTTCCAGGCGCCCTGGATGGCCCAGGCGCCCTGTATGGGCTGTTCTGATCCGTTCGTGAAATTCACGATTATGGATGAGTTTTTGACCATATTGAGGCGCCCCAAAGGCTATTGGGCACCCGAGAAGAAGCTATAAAAGGGGCTTCGACCCGTCAACTCAGAACAACACTCGCTACAATATTCTAAGCTCTGAGCAAAGAAAAAGCACTAGAGACGAAGCTCTGCGACCAAGGAGGCTCCAGGAGGAAGTGCGCGGCACTTCGGACTTCCAGATAGGTCGGGTCTTCGACTTTCATGTTTGATTTGCTTTTATTTTACACACTTAATTTACTTATCATTTTGATTGTAAACTTGAACTGTAAGACGGGTTTCTCCGCCTCCGGAAAGGAGACCATTAGTGGTCGGGTGCTACCCGTAATTAGGCCTTAGATGTATTGACCCTGGGGTGTTGGGAACCAAGTAAAAAACCCGCGTGCCTTCTGTTGTTTTGTTTTTCGTTCTTTCTATTTTCCGCTGCGCACTAACTCTTTGTCTAGAACGTACGAAAGACGAATTTGACGATGAAATTTTCAAGTCGATATTCACCCCCCTCTATCGACGGCACCGGTCCTACATATTTATCATTTTTTCCTTCATCAATAAAATTTAATATTTTACTAACAACGTAATAAAATAGATGCTCAATAACATCCAAATGTCATCGGTGATGGATCGTCTTTGGCGTGCTAGAGGGGGGGTTGAATAACACTTTTTCGATTTTTGTCTCTACAATTGTTGTTAGCGCAGCGAAACGATAATATGCAAAGGAAACAAAATGCAATGCTAACAAAAGGAGTTACTTGGTATTCACCCAGATGGGTGACTAATCCAAGGATCCACGCCGCGAGCACCACTTTCACTATGAAACCCTCCTTTAGGTGGAGAAACCTTTACAGTCAAGATCTTTCTCTTTACAGAATGCAGAGATATGAGAGAGGAAGTAAGAAACACTCTTCAGACGAGCAGCACTTCGACACTGTACGGAACCGTACCGTTCACGTGCAAAAGGTGCTCCTTTTATAGGTGAACAGGACAAACTCGCAGTCTGTCCAGCCCCGCACCAGTCGACTGCCCCAAGGGCAGTCGACTGGTCTAGCATTAATTGCTAGCCAACGGCTAGTTTTTGGGGTATACCAGTCGACTGCCCCAGGGGCAGTCGACTGGTCCGAGGCCGAAAACTTTCTGTGAGTTTTGGCAGTCGACTGCCCAGCCTCTCAGCCTAGTTCCAGCAACTCCGGACCTTTTCCTTCACATGTGCCTTCAGGTCTGCTCCCTTGGCTTGCCTCTTAAAGTCTTCTTCCTCTGGCTATCGTCCCTCGGATACGCACGCAAGCCTTCCCTTGGCTTGCCTCCATGTCACCCTTCACGTGTGCCCTTGAAGTCCACTTCCCGGCTTGCCCTTGGAGCTCTCCTCCCTCGGCTCTTGTCCCTCGGATATGTCCACCATGTGTGATTCTCCAAGTCCTGCAAACTCAATCACACACATCAAACACAACATAACACTCTAACCTTAAACATATTCACCCACACACATCAAAACCATGATCTTCCAATCATTTAACGGCCGATTGCCTCAACAATCGGCACCCACTGCCACCAGCGGAGGAAGTGCAACTGCCACAAGGAGCAACGATAGCAACAAAGAAACGAAGGAGGGCTCGGCGTGATTTACAAAGGGAAGAGGGGCTATTTTAGTAATGTTTCGGAAGGAATCGACGTCGACGGTCTGTCACCAGGGTTCAACACACGAGGACAATGACGAAGCCCTGCAAGATTAACACGAGAGTTAGGGGAACACGCTGGAGGTTGTCCGGCGGAGCCCACTCCGACGCTCAAGTCAGTGCCTGATTTTAGGAGATGGAAGGAAACGAGCAGAAATGTATGAGTTAGAATGTGCGTAACCCTATTTACCCGAGGGGTTGGGATAACTTTTATACCTGAGGCAGCCGTCACACAAGTCCCACGTTCTTCTCCACGTCCCCTCAATTATCGGTTACCGGATAATCTTTATAGCAGCCGTCGCAGCCATTAAGTCTAGACCGTTGCGATGATTAAGACTTTAATGACCGCGTCTTATGGGTCATGATTATCCACAGATCCGAAGAAAGGGGACGCTTACTTGAGGTCAAGTGCTCCTTGGGCTCTTCTACCCCGAGGTGGTCTTGGGGTCCTTTGGCCCGGAGGGGGGGGGGGTCCCAGGCGTTTGCCATCCCGAGGTAATCTCGGGGCCTTGATCTCCCGAGGTAATCTCGGGCGTGTGTCCTTCTGGAGCGATCATCAAGACTGTCTTCTCAAGTTGGTCTTGGAACTCCACCTTCCCGAGGGGTTCTCGGGCGTCGGAAAAGAGAGTCGTTCAGACCTTGTTAATCTTTCCACATAGCTTCTTCAATCCACGTATCAGCCACGGGGTGCTCAACCCCATCACATGTTCCTCCCTTCAAGTCTAATCGAAGGAAGTGTGGCTGACTGATTAGACTAGTGGTGTAGTGAAGAAGGTATGCTATGGTGGGTCCCTGCCCCATTACTACTCCCTTTGCGACACGTTGGGTCCGAGGAATCGGAACATTCGTCCCGGGGTCCGAGGCAATTTTGAATTGGCCTTCCCAAAAGTCTTTTGCGATTTTCCAGGTACAACAATGATAGTCGTCCATCACCCATAAAAGTGCATAGAGCCTTTTAATGGCGACAAAACCCCTTCGTGAATTCGCCTTCGCCACGTGCCCCAAGCGCTCTCCTCGCAATCTCTTGCTGACATGTACAGCTGTGGCAGACATGCGTAGCAAGCTCACATCCAACAGCTGCTTAGTGGTGACACCTCGATGTAGCTGTCTCCCGTCGTCCACGTGTCTTTCCCTTATCGCGCACACACAGGCAGCCTCCCCCCTATAAAAAAGGGGGGGGGGGGGGGGGGGCGAAGATGTTCAACCACCTTTCGGTTCCATCGCTCAGCAGCCATCATCTTCATCTTCTTCCCCTAGGGACTCCTTCTTACGTGTAAGTTTCTTGCTTCCTTCTCGTCTTCTTCCTTAGGAGTCATGGGTAAAGATAGCAAGAAGGACCAGGGTAGGAGAGAGGTTCCAGAGGGGGGCTACCAAGCGGAGTGGTATGAGTCCGCCTCTTCTAGAGTGAGGCTGGAAGCTCTGCAAGCGGCCATCGAGGCTTATGTCATTCCGGCTGAGATGGTGGTGGTGATCCCTGGAGTGGACCAGTCACCGATAGAACCTCCTCTGGGGGTTTTCACCTTCTTCCTAGGGCAGGTAGAGTCAAGGCTCCGTTTCCCTATCCCCCTTTCTTTTTGAATGTAGTCTCCTATTTTGATATCACTCTCCACCAGATGACTCCCAACGCCTTTGCTCAGATGGGCGGGGCATACACCATCTTTAAACTCTTCGATATTCCCCTAGGCTTTGCCTTTTCTTTTGTTCATGCTTACTAGCTTCTTCCAATGTACTCATTTTGATCATAATGAACATTTTTCTGACTTACTATCTTGAGTATCTTTCTTGTTTGGCTCCTTGTATCATTTGTCCTCGACACGAGGACCAAGGAAATTGAAGAACCGGTATTACTTCGACTCAAGGAGCAAGATACCAGACTAACACACTTGAAAAGTGAGCGTTCCTTTCCGGGAGTTTGATTTTTGTTGTCTTTTCCTTTATTGCATGTTTTCACTCTTAAAATGAGTTCTTGCTAATAAAAAAGTGAGTAGAGTAACATGACATGAATAAAATTATTGTAAATACCATGTCTTGTGTTTTAGCACTTTTTCTTGCATGATTAGGAATAAATGTATCCCTCTAGGTTATCTTATTGTCATTTTAGAGTCTTTTGAAAATAAATTAAATTTGGTTGTCGAAACTTAGGGTTTGAGTTCATGGATGAAATCTTGGATGCTTGAGTACGATTTTGCTTTAGATTCTTAATTGAGGATTTGAGATGGATTATTTTTACCTAGTGAGATTAGCCTTATTTTGTGACACATACATGTTATTGTGCTCTAGAACTTGCCTAAGTTCTTTCAAAACCATATCTCGTTGATTGGATCACATCGATGAAGACTAATTATATTGTTTCCCTTTTTCCATGATCATACTTGATACATACTCTTTTTTTTAGTTGTCTTTCCTTATTCCTAATTTTAACACTAATTTTTCTATGGATTTGTTTGCTTGGGATGTTTTCTTGATGCTATTTTGCCCGAGACGAACAAAGAATTAAGTGTGGGGGAGTGATTGGTGATTTAGAAGCAATTTTTATCAATGATGCATTTCAACTCGAAAAAAAAAAATTTCATGTGCCAAAGATGAGTTTGAGTGATGTTTGGAGTCAAAAATGATGCAAGAAATGGTTGAAGATGGAGCTAATGGAGGCATCTAGATTCTTGATTATAATTTGGAGATCCAAGCCATGTTTGTGCCAAGGATTCGGCTGAAGCAAAGAAAAAAAAATTCTGTACCAAGGACTCTATTGGCACGCAAGGGAAGAAAAGGAAAACTTTAAGCCATCTTGGATTGGAAATTGGGTTGGCAAGCTGATCTGCATTGAAATTGTATAGCTGCCGAGGACTACATCAGAGAGCTTCTGAAATGAAGAAACTGAAAAGGGAGTAAGCTGTAAGTTGATAGAAGCCAAGAGAAATTTGTGCAGGAAGTGAAGCAGAAATTCGAAAATTGAAGCAAAGGAGAGTTGTAATCTGCCAAGACTAGAATTTGGAGCTGTTGAAATGATACAAGTCCATTAGAGGACTGTGTGTGAAGCTAAAATTTTTAGAGAGCAGATTTCTGAACCTGTGCATTGTTGAGGATGGAATCTAAATTACTGATCTGGAATGGAATGAATTGCAGCAAAGACAATCTAAAATTTCAGCAGAAATAAGGAATTGCAGCTGAAAACAAGCTGAGAAAAACCTGGAGCTAAGAAAAATCTGTGCTATAGAAATCAGTAATAATTCTGCTGAGCTGAAACTAATGCTAAGAAAATCTGCCGATGAAGATTGGGAGCTACTGAAATGACAAAGATGGATGTAAAGTGAGTTGCAAGATGCTGAAATTTCTGGAGAGCAGTAAGATGGAACATGTAAGCTGAAATGCAGCTAGGTAAAGTCTTTAAGAAGCTATGAATACTAATGAGACTAAGATTGTATCAACTTGAAGAAGAATCTGAATTTTGAGGAGCTATGAATCAAGATATTAAATGTAAAACGTATCTGAAGTTGAAGGTGCACATTCAATTTCAGATCTAAGAAGAACAAATGGCTGCTAGAAGTTTTAAAGTGGAGCATAAAAAGAGAAAAGAAAAGGAAAAAGTGGCTGAAATTAAATTTTGTGGGCAGAATTTTCAAGTGAAACCATTCAAACTCTACACTACATTAATGGATGCTAACTGATGTAAGGCAACCAGAGAAATGCAAGGTATGAAATTGCTGATGTGGAGCCTGAAATGCAGCTATATAGAATTCAAAAAGGGCTGAGTGAAAGTGGAGAAGAAGCTGTGAAACTTGGAGCTGGGAATTCTGAATGGCAGTAAATTTGTTGCTGCTTAGTGCGAAAGCTGAAGGCTAAATCCGAATTCTGAATGGAATGCTGAAAATCTATGTAGAAGTCTTTGCTAAAGTGGGAACAAGAAGAGAAAATGCTGGACAGATCTGAGAGTAATGCTGCTGATGTTGAAAGTGCAGTGACTGAATCCAATTTGCAGTGTAGTGGCTGAAACTCTTCATTGTCAATTGATGCTAACTGTTGCTAAGCAAGAAGAATGGCAAGTTCTGAAATTAGCTGGATGGAGTGGAAATTGAAACTTGAAACAGAAATAATGCAGCTAAAGAAAAAAAAACAAAAGGCAAGTACCTTGGAAGCTCATGACATTAGAAGGGGATTGATGTGATTCTGATATGGAATTGGGCACAGCAGGACTTAACCGAATGAGAACAAAGGAGAAAGTTTGTAGCCGAACCTAAAGGAAGAGGAAGCAGAAAAAAAAAACTAGAGAAAACAGTTTCAAGAATTGAGAAAAGAGAAGAGACATATTGGCACATAGATGGGAAATTGGCACATTGAACCAAGGAAGGTTTCTTCATCCAAATCCAAGGAAACTATTTAAGTTTGAAGTCACAACACTTTTGAGATCATTAGGGGACTGACAAGAGGGGCAAAGCACATTGGAAATATCCTCAAGCACTCAAGTCTTCCACTTTATCAAATTTTCCATTTCCTTGGTTTTTATTCCACTTCTTACCATTTCCTTGTTTTTCAATTGTTTTTATAGATGATGATCCTAATCATGATTAATGGTGAAGAGTAGATAATAAGCAAGCCTATGGTAGTGCAAGAAGCATGTGTGTTTGAGTGAGCTCCACTTCCATCATCAAGTTAGAACTTAAGGAGAGAGCCATCAAATTTTTCCTTGAAAGGCTAGTGATTTAAATTCATCTCAATGACTCATGATAGATGAAAAGACTAAGTTGTTGATTTAAGGACAAGATATTAGTCCATAGAGCTTAGATTTTTGAGAATTGACGACCCTAGGTAATTTCTTTTCAATTGCTTCTAATTATGCTTATGAAAATCTAGGGGATACATGTTTAGTTGTTTCACGAGACGCTCAAGGTTAAGTGTGGGGGAGTTGATAAGTACCATTTTTATTGATTATTTTAATTGCTAAAATCCATGTTTGACCTATGTTTTTATTGCTTAATTGTGAAATTGCCCTAGGTTTTAGAACTTACTTTTATTTTGGATTTAATTGCAAATTTGTATTAAATTAAATTATTTGGCCACTAAATTCTTGATCTATTTTTGTAGGCATTAAAGGTTCAAGGATCTAGGGCATATTGGGTCAAACTTGAGTCGGAAGTGACCCGGATCGAATTATCAAGATTATGATTAAATCTGGGTCGTCTGATTCAAAAGCGGCTAGATTTGAGCCATCCGGGATCATCTGAAGCAATTAGAGCTAGGGCTAGGGTTGATCAAGCACCCTGATCAAGATATGAAGGTTTCATCCCAATCAGAGCTCAATCAACCGTTGGATCAAGCTTGGAGGGCTCTAGATCATCCATTCAAAGATTAGCTTGATCTGGACCATCCGTTGCGAATCTGGAGGATCCGAGCTACCACAAGGCAGATCCTGACCCCAGATCATCATCATCAAAGTTTAGCTAAAATCAGACCAAGATCAGCCGTTGGATTGAAGTGGATCAATCTGGACCGTCCATTGGTTATTACTTAAGGAAAAATTGCCGCAGCTTCCACCCTTGTCGCGTCTTCAGCAGTCTTCACTGTTCTTCGCCGTTTTTGATCCATTCTTCATCGTTTTTGAAAATTTCTCTTCCAAGAAGGCGTGACCACCTCAATCTCTATTCCAGATCAAGAATTGAGTCTTTGGGAATCGATTCCTTGAAGAATTCAGCTCCATTTGCGCCGGAACAGGGCTTGCTTGAGGGTTTCGGCAATTCCACAGTCCAACCACTGTCTTCTCTTCCACAGTCCATTTCCAAGCTTCTGAGCCATTTGTAGGGGTTCTCAGATGAGCTCGGAAGCTTCCCAATTCATCATCGCAGCTCACCCAATTGAGATGGAGTGAATCGGATTGAAAATTCCAGCCAAGCGCAGAATTGAGCAGAATCAACTTCAGAAATGGATTTCCACTGATTTGCTGAGCCTAGGGGTTCGAAGCCAGCTCTTGCTTGACGACCAAGAAGTTCTTGAGCTGAGGAAGGGTTGAGGAGTAGTTTAGCTAGCTAATTTTCATGTTTTGTAGCTTAAATTCCATTCCTGCCGAATTCTGTTCTGTTTCTGCAATTTTCAGTTTTCAGCTGTCTTAGTTTGTAAGTTCTGAATTGTTTAGCTTAATTAGGAGTTTAATCTTCGAGTTCAGTAAGTTAGGAACTTGTTTAGTGATTAATAGAGTTAAATTTCAGTTCACTTTAGTTTCAATTGCTGCGTGCCAAATGCATTGTGGCGTGCCAAGCTAGATTTCTGCATTTTAGTGATTTCACTTCCATTACACTAGTTGTTGTTAAGTAATTGCTAGTTTAAACTTCTTTGCTCCTAGATTAGTTACTTGTACTCAGTTTGTGTTAGCTAGCTCAGCCTTTAAGCTATTGCGAAAACAGAAAAAAAATCAGTAGCTAATCTTTTCAATTTGGCATCTAAAATTGCAGCCCTTTTGATTTCTGAATTTGTTGTTTCCTTTCAAGTTTTGATCTCAGTTTCAATTCCTTTACAGAATCTTGATTAGTTCTGTCCTAATACCTTTGTTTCCCAATCGAACTAATCAGTTTTAAAAAGAAAAGAAAAGTTGAGTTGGAAGATCACTTATTTCCGAATTTAGTGTTAACTTTTGGCACAAAGAGTTGTCTCTTGTGTGCCAATTGATTTTAATCTTTTTGCATCCGAATTTAGCTAGTTTTTGTGGCATGTGATTGTGTTTGAATCAATAAGTTTACAGTCACTCATTTCTGAATTTTATTGGCAATGGTTGGTTTCCAAAAACTCTTTAGCTAGTTTAGTTGAGTTGGTTGTTTGAGTTCTACATTTCGCATGCTAGTAGTTGTATCAAGCTTGTTTGTTTCCAAAAATTCCTATCACTGCTTTTACTTCATTGCATAGCATTTCATTTTGTGTTTGAAATCAGAAAACAGTTGCCAAAAACTTTGTAAGTGCTTTGATTAGGTTTTCCATTGGTCGAGTTGGTTGTTACCATCCTTTTGTGTAGTTTATTAGCTAAGTCTTCTATTTTCATTGCAATTTCAATTTTGATTGTATTCCAAAACCAAATTTATTTCTTTGAAACCCAAAACATAAACGACACATAAACCAAGCTCGAATCAAACACAACAACTAGTCCCCGAGAAAAATACGACCTGTGACCCCTATATTACATTTTCATACTTTTGATTGTAAAAGGGTTTCCAGCAATTTCATTCACATCTAAATCTGATGGTCCCAACTTTCGTGACAACTTTAACATAGTAATTCGGGGCTATCAGGTATCCGCAGCACCGCAAGGTAATAGGGTTTTATTTCTTGGTCGGGCGTCCGTAGCAC
This sequence comes from Boesenbergia rotunda, assembly GCA_024364735.1. Taxonomy (NCBI): domain Eukaryota; kingdom Viridiplantae; phylum Streptophyta; class Magnoliopsida; order Zingiberales; family Zingiberaceae; genus Boesenbergia; species Boesenbergia rotunda. The sequence goes on along the minus strand of JAGFNQ010001813.1, from coordinate 559,557 downwards.
CCAGACCAAGCCTAGTTACCTCGGGCGTCCGTAGCACCGCAAGGTAATAGGGTTTTATTTCTTGGTCGGGCATCTGTAGTGTTAGGAGTCTTTTGGTTAAGGATACATCTACATTTTAAAGAGAATCAGAAATCACACAGTGCATGTTTATGTTTATATTAGTATGTTGCTTTTATTTGTTAAAAGTGGAATAGAAGGAATGTCTATTGAAGTACATAGATAGACAATTAGTATATGAAACCAAAAGGATCCCTTGATGCAATTAATAGTTTATCATCTTAACTAATGTAAGAGAAAGGTTCCTTCCAAGTGAAACCAAACACATGTTTTGTCTCTAAAGATTGTATTTGTTAAACTCTAGTAGGATTCAAAAGTGATCAACCAAAAGGCCTTAGGGTTTATTGGTTATTGGAAGACTTGTCTTCCTTAGGATTTTTTTGACCCCTACTAGGGAAGTAACAAAAGCAAAAAAAAGGCTTGTCCCATGCCTCAGGGCATAGAGCCAAAACCATGTAAGAAATTGGTTTACCATGATAAGTATAGGCCTTTAGTCTATTCAGAATAGAGGTACCTTTAAGTACCTTGTTTATTTTATAAACGAGGGATTAATACCTCTAGGGATGGTTGTAGGTGTTGGGACCGGGTGCATGTTAACAAGGATACGGGTTCGTAAATTTTAAAATATTTACGTGCAGTGGAAGAATTAGCATAAATAATTTCTCAAATTATTTTTAACCACGTATCTAGCATGCGACCTTATGATGTGTGGACATGATCATAAATTAAAATTTTGCAGAAAGTAAACTAATTTACTCAATACCTCGCGTAACTCGAAGTAAGGGACGAGATCCAACCGTAGCGTCCCTTGGAAGCTCCGCCTCTATTCGCGTCCACGCCGAGTTCTCTTCGGGATGACTTCGCAAAGCCACGAGTTTTGTGCCAATGAGAACTACTAGATTCTCTAAAGGCACAACTAAAATATCAAGAGAGAGAGATAGAAACTAACCACCAAGTAACGGAATCAAGATTCCGTGAAGGGAGAAAGGAGTCGCGACCCGCTTCGTCTTGGTGGTGGCTCACGACAAGGGAGGTGGCGCCGGCCCTAGAGGGAGAAAGGGGCGCCGACCCTAGAGAGAGAAGGGGCGCCGGCCCTAGAGAGAGAGTGGGAGAGAATGAGAGAGAGAGAGAGAGCTTCTTAATCTCTTGATTAATTGGAATTCAAGGCTTGCCTTTGGTTCCTTTATATAATAGTCTCTCCATTGCCAAGTCTCCCTTTTAACGGAATAAATTTACATAAGAAATTTATCTTATAAATTTTCTTATGAACTATTCTGTTATGCAAAGTTTTATTATAACTAAATTTATAATAAAACAAACACATCTCCCAATTTATTATGGAATAAATTTTTACAAGAAATTTATTATATAAATTTTTCTTATCATGGAAAAATCAATTCATAATTGATTTTATAAAATAAAATAAACCAATCCATGGTTCATTTTAATTTCCATAAAAAGAATAAATTTCTATAAATTTCTTTATATAAATTTTTTATATAAATCTCTTTATATAAATTTCATTATATCAATTTATTTATCCATAATTTTATAAAACAAATCGCACTTGATTTATTTTATAATTTAAACCAAATAAATTGGTTTCCCTCTTTATTGTGGCCGGCCAAACCAAAGAGGGTGGACACCCTCTTTGGCCGGCCACACCAAGCCCTTCTCCTCGCGAATTAAACTCATTTAATTCGCCCAATAAGCCTTCAAAAGACTTAGCCAATTTAAGCTTCCGATGCGCCTCTGACAATTTCAGATTCGACTTATTTCTCTTGATCGGAAAATCCAATTTTCAACTCGTTTTAAATCCCTCGGATTACTCGTAATGCGTGTGACTAAATAGGCTTTCGATTTATGTTGGCCGTCTATAATCAACCAATTATAGAACGATCATGAGTGGCACCTAGTAGTACATCATGACCCCCAATGAATCGAAAGATCAACGGTTGACCTCAGAAATAATTCTGAAACCCTTCAGCAGCTATAATGAGTCGTGCCTCATTCCCTTCACCATCTTATACCCACTTGGTTCAGGACATGGTCTGTGTGTGTCAGTCCCCACTAGGCTGACTACGTCACACCTAGCCCAAGTAACGTTCTCTCGTCCTTTGGATTTCTAATTACTCTCATGTATTTAAGAGACTCATACTCTAAACATGACATGCTCTGGCCAGAGGCTTTGAGTAACAATCCGATGATAGGCCTGGGTATACATCTCCTCGCAAGGAGTGGTGAATCCTTTGTAAGCTGTTCAAACATCTTCGGGCACTTCGGCTTATACCCAACCATCCTGGGTCCACACCTCTTTGGAGATGCTTGCTTAAGATGTTAAAGTATAAGTCTCCATGACCAAGATGACTTGAACACCGCAAGTCAAAGGAACATCGCACTTAAGCTGCAGTAAGAACTTCACTGACATGTCTATATATAGACTACCATGTGGAGTTTCACAGTCAGTCACTCCAATGAACTAGTTCCCTTAACTAGTATTCATGTTTATCTCCAGACATCTCAATGTCATCAGCCAGTGAGAATCAGCTGATTAGAGAATAACCCATGCTAGTCTCAACAGAATTGATAGTGTCCGTATTTATCAATTCATCGACTAGGGATATTTTCAATACTTCACAATTGCACATGTAGAGATAATCACTAGTTGTGAATTCATCACAAATTCTCTCATGCTGTGAATTGTATTGCGGACATTTAGTAAATGAGTTTAAGATCCCAATCAAATACACAAACATGTATACTCAAATAGTGAATTTTCATTTATTAAAATAAATGTTTACAATCATAAGGCGATTGCCTTAGGACACTTCTCTCATTTTACTAACAAACTCCCACTTGGCCTAATGCCAATCGCTACGGTATCCAATACCACAGGCTCTAACATGACCCTCAAACTTGCTTTGAGGTAAGGCCTTAGTTAAAGGATCCGCTAAATTCCTTTCAGTGGGAAATTTCTCAATTTGTATATCATTCCTACTTATAATCTCTCTGATCAGATGATAGCGACGAAGCACGTGTTTAGATCGCTGATGAGACCTTGGTTCCTTTGCTTGTGCAATAGCTCCATTGTTGTCGCAGTAAACCGGCACTGCTTCATCAATGGTTGGAACCACACCAAGTTCGGAGACAAACTTCTTGATCCAGACTGCTTCCTTTGCTGCTTCCGAAGCTGCGATATATTCCGCTTCCGTGGTAGAATCCGCTACGGTGTCTTGTTTGGAACTCTTCCAACTTATTGCGCCTCCATTCAAAGTAAATACGTATCCAGACTGGGATTTGGAGTCATCCTTATCTGTCTGGAAACTGGCATCTGTATACCCACGTATTACCATATCTCCTTCTTCATATATTAGGAACACATCCTTAGTTCTTCTTAAGTACTTAAGGATTGTTTTGACAGCCGCCCAATGATCCATTCCTGGATCCGACTGGTATCTGCTTGTGACGCTCAGAGCATACGATACATCGGGCCTTGTACATAATATAGCATACATGATAGATTCTATCGTGGATGCATAAGGAATCTTATTCATGCAAATCCTCTCGTCTTCTGTGCGCGGACACATAGACTTTGAAAGGTTGATCCCATGCCTGATGGGAAGGTAACCTTTCTTGGATTCCGACATGCAAAACCTTTTTAGCACTCGGTCTATATATGTAGACTGTGAAAGACCAAGCAACGGTTTTGATCTATCTCTATAGATTCTAATCCCAAGGATATAGGTTGCTTCTCCCAGGTCTTTCATGGAGAAAGATTTGGACAACCAAATTTTAACTGTCTGTAAGACTGATATATCGTTTCCTATAAGCAATATGTCATCGACATATAGCACTAGGAATACGACTGCACTCCCACTAACCTTCTTGTACACATAAGGTTCGTCAGGATTTTGTGAGAAATCAAACTCTTTGATTGTCTCATCAAAACGGATGTTCCAGCTCCTGGATGCTTGCTTCAGTCCATATATGGATCGTTGAAGCTTGCATACTTTGGTTTTATTGACCGATGTGAAACCTTCAGGTTGTATCATGTATACATCCTCAAGCAGGTTTCCATTAAGGAAAGCTGTTTTCACATCCATTTGCCATATCTCATAATCATAATGAGCTGCTATGGCTAGGAGCATCCGAATGGATTTAAGCATAGCTACTGGCGAATAGGTTTCGCCATAATCAATTCCTTGTTTCTGACGATATCCTTTTGCCACTAATCTAGCCTTAAAGGTAACAACATTACCTTCCATGTCGGTTTTCTTCTTGAAAACCCACTTGCACCCTATGGGTTTAATCCCTTCAGATGGGTTAACCAAGTCCCATACTTGATTTTCGTACATGGAATCCATTTCCGACTTCATGGCTTCAAGCCATTTGTCTCTTTCTGAACTTTTCAGAACATCTTCATAACTGATAGGTTCGTCATCGCTTATGAGTAACACGTCGTTCGATTCACTTATGAGAAATCCGTATCTCTCTGGAATATTGCGTGTCCTATCAGACCTACGAAGAGGTGGTATTGTTTTAGGTTCAACTGATAGCTCATCATTACGAGTTATTAGTTGTGGGTCTTGACTAGGTGTCTCTATAATGTCTATTGGAGTTTCTTGAACTTCATCAAGTTCAATGTCACTCCCACTGTTTTCTTGTAAAAGAAATTCTTTTTCCAGAAATACAACATGCCTTGAAACAAACACCTTTTGTTCTAAGGGATGATAGAATTGGTAACCCTTCGTTTCCTTAGGGTATCCAATAAATAGACATTTATCAGACTTAGCATCCAATTTGTCTGATATAGTCCGCTTCACATAAGCAGGACAACCCCATATCTTAAGGTGAGTTAAGTGAGATTTCTTACTATTCCATGTCTCGTATGGAGTAGTAGAGACTACCTTGGTCGGGACTCTGTTTAGCAAGTAAACAGCTGTCTTAAGTGCATAGCCCCAAAAGGATTTTGGAAGAGTTGCATGATTCATCATCGACCTAACCATGTCCATCAAGGTTCGGTTGCGCCTCTCAAATACACCATTATGCTGTGGTGTATAAGGCGGAGTCCATTGGGACAATATCCCATTGTCCCTAAGATAATCTTGAAACTCTTGACTTAAGTATTCACCACCCCGATTGGATCGAAGTATCTTAATACTTTTGCCAAGCTGTTTCTCTACTTCATTTCTGAACTCTTTGAATTTCTCAAAAGCTTCAGATTTGTGTTTCATCAAGAACACATACCCGAATCGTGAGTGATCATCGATAAAGGTGATGAAGTAGTTATAGCCTCCTTGTGCAAGAGTTGACATTGGTCCACATACATCAGTATGTATTAGACCAAGCAATTCTCCCACTGGATTACCTTTTCCAGAAAAGGGTAATTTGGTCATCTTGCCTTTTAAGCATGATTCGCATGTATCAAATGAACCGGGTTCAAATGATTCCAAAATTCCACATCGGTGTAATTTGGTCATGCGTTTCTTACTTACATGGCCAAGACGACAATGTCACGTGTAGGAGTCTATTCGATTATCTATTCGAGCACGTTTGTTGCTATCTTCGATATTGAAAACGTCACCGGATAAATCTAACATGTAGATACCATTGCACAAAGTTCCATTCCCATAAAGAACGTCATTTAAAGTTATGTAACAACAATTGTTACTAAAAGTTAAATGATAACCATTTTCATTCAAACATGAAATAGATACAATGTTCTTTATTAACGAAGGAACAAAATAACAATTATCCAATTCTAAGACACGTCCAGTAGGGAGCTTTAGCAAATATGTTCCGATGGCAACAGTAGCAATCTTTGCTCCATTTCCAACTCGCAAATTTGTTTCTCCCTTGACGAGTCTTCTTTTATTCCTTAGCCCCTGTATGTCATTACATATATGTGAGCTACACCCAGTATCAAGTACCCAGGTATTTGAGGAAATAGAGTGACATTCAATAACGAAGATACTTGAAGAGGATGGGGCATTAGATGCCTTCTCTTTCAAGGACTCAAGATAAACCTTGCAGTTTCTTCGCCAGTGACCCTCCTTGCCACAGTGATGGCAAGTGTCTTTTAGGGTATTTTCAGTCTTTTTGGCATTTTTCTTCTTCCCTTTATTCTGTTCTTTGGCCTTCCTCTTAGAACCTTTCTTCGAGGAACCAACTAACAGTACCGTCTTTTGATCCTACTTCACGGAAGGCTCTACAGTCTTCAGCAGGTTGAGCAACTCAGGAAACTGGTCTGGAGTTGCATTTTCAGGAGGACGGTTGGGAAGTTGATCTTCAAGGACATAAGCAAGCTTCTCTGCCTTGAGGACTATCCTCAGGTTTCGAAGCCAGTCCATGAAGTTTGGCCCAGTCAGTTTATTGGTGTCCAAAATGGAATGCAAATTCAGAGAAGACATGATCGAGTGATTATCCTAGAAATACAAATTGAGCTTATGTGAGAAGAATGATAAAGAATGCATCAACATACATTAATTAAATCCTATTTATTTTCAAATTGAATAACCCTTTTTATCAATTCGGGAGATCGTAGGAACATCTCCAAATAGGTTGATATTCAACCATAGATAAGAACAACCATGGTTGTGGCCATCAAGTTATTCTTAGCTATGAAGGTAGGTAAATATACCGATTACATATCACATATATGTAACTATCACTTTATGCTATCAACTAATTGAATGTTTGCATAAATCATTGGGTTGTTAACTTATTAACAAGTATGCAACATTATACATAGCACCCAACTGCACCTCTCTTTACATCGACCTTGGCTGTGGCACAACAAATCGATACTCCAAGCTTAAGGCTGACCCATTAATCAAGAAATAGTTTTAATATGGTTGGAGCTCATTCAACCGTTTAATCAGGCTTGGATGTGTCCAACAACCAAAACTAAGGATTGACCTCTGACTCCAACTATATTATTCATAAACTAATTCCATGGTTTGAACATGTTGAGGTTCAAGCCGGGCATGGATGTGTCCATCAACCCAAACGAGAAACAAAACTCCGGTTCTAACCATATTAATGGAGGGTGTTAGCCTTAATATTTTGTAAGGGGTTTTGGGTCTCATCCTTTCTTTTCTAAGCACATTCATTACATATAATTATGTCATGACTAACGATTTCCTTAATAAAGTATGTATGTGACTTAATTTATCAAGTCTCATTAATTGAATTAGGAACCGGATTTCCTAATTCTAATTTCATACTTTATTCAAGGAATTGTTTTGGGAAACAATTTCCTAAATTGTCATAATCAATTTCGGAAATAATATGTTTAAGACTTTGTTTTCTCTAAATCAAATCTTATTAAATTAAGAGGCAATTCCCTGAATTCAACCACATATTATTTTCATGAAAATCTCTTTTAAGAAAGCTCTATAGGAAACCATTTTCCTAATTAATTTTGGAGACAACAATATGTAAGAGCATCACCTCTTAAATCATATTTTATTCATGGGTTTAATTAATTACAACAAATTATTTTCTAAGGGTGGCTCCCCGAGGCTCAAATACCCAAAGAAAAGAAATTTGTCGTAAATTCAATTTGGTCCGCTTCTGAAGCGCAACCAAATTAAACATGACAATTTCATTCAAAATTGGAAAATTAAATTACAACAACTAACTTTAAATTGGACGGCTCCCCGAGGCTCAATCCAAAATAAAGAATTTTGTTGATAATTTAAAACCAATTTGAATTTATTTGTTAATTAATTATCCATAAATTTGTCTAGACTTTCTTGAAAGAAAGTGCCCAAAATTGCGAGATTTCATAATAGGTTTTCAGAATAATTGTCAGTTTCTGGTACAAAGAAAACTTATATATTTCCAAAATTGAAAATTTTCCAAAATAGGAAGTTTTCAAAATTGGAAAGTTTCCAAAGATTGGTAGTTTTCTCAATTATCATAAAATTTCAGAAACTATGATATTTCAAACGTTTGCGAAATTTCATGAGGATTTCCAAACTTTGAAATTCCTAAATCTAAAATTTATAATAATTGAAAATTTTCCATAATTGAAAATTTTTCCAAAATTGAGATTATGACAAAGTTTTCCGCAAAACAATTATATGATTATGTCGAACACTAACCGGCTCTGATACCACTGTTGGGACCGGGTGCATGTTGACAAGGATACGGGTTCGTAAATTTTAAAATATTTACGTGCAGCGGCATAAATAATTTCTCAAATTATTTTTAACCACGTATCTAGCATGCGACCTTATGATGTGTGGACATGATCATAAATTAAAATTTTGCAGAAAGTAAACTAATTTACTCAATACCTCGCGTAACTCGAAGTAAGGGACGAGATCCAACCGTAGCGTCCCTTGGAAGCTCCGCCTCTATTCGCGTCCACGCCGAGTTCTCTTCGGGATGACTTCGCAAAGCCACGAGTTTTGTGCCAATGAGAACTACTAGATTCTCTAAAGGCACAACTAAAATATCAAGAGAGAGAGATAGAAACTAACCACCAAGTAACGGAATCAAGATTCCGTGAAGGGAGGAAGGAGTCGCGACCCGCTTCGTCTTGGTTGTGGCTCACGACAAGGGAGGTGGCGCCGGCCCTAGAGGGAGAAAGGGGCGCCGGCCCTAGAGAGAGAAGGGGCGTCGGCCCTAGAGAGAGAGTGGGAGAGAATGAGAGAGAGAGAGAGAGCTTCTTAATCTCTTGATTAATTGGAATTCAAGGCTTGCCTTTGGTTCCTTTATATAGTAGCATCTCCATTGCCAAGTCTCCCTTTTAACGGAATAAATTTACATAAGAAATTTATCTTATAAATTTTCTTATGAATTATTCTGTTATGCCAAGTTTTATTATAACTAAATTTATAATAAAACAAACACATCTCCCAATTTATTATGGAATAAATTTTTACAAGAAATTTATTATATAAATTTTTCTTATCATGGAAAAATCAATTCATAATTGATTTTATAAAATAAAATAAACCAATCCATGGTTCATTTTAATTTCCATAAAAAGAATAAATTTCTATAAATTTCTTTATATAAATTTCTTTATATAAATCTCTTTATATCAATTTCTTTATATCAATTTATTTATCCATAATTTTATAAAACAAATCGCACTTGATTTATTTTATAATTTAAACCAAATAAATTGGTTTCCCTCTTTATTGTGGCCGGCCAAACCAAAGAGGGTGGACACCCTCTTTGGCCGGCCACACCAAGCCCTTCTCCTCGCGAATTAAACTCATTTAATTCGCCCAATAAGCCTTCAAAAGACTTAGCCAATTTAAGCTTCCGATGCGCCTCTGACAATTTCAGATTCGACTTATTTCTCTTGATCGGAAAATCTAATTTTCAACTCGTTTTAAATCCCTCGAATTACTCGTAATGCGTGTGACTAAATAGGCTTTCGATTTATGTTGGCCGTCTATAATCAACCAATTATAGAACGATCATGAGTGGGACCTAGTAGTACATCATGACCCCCAATGAATCAAAAGATCAACGGTTGACCTCAGAAATAATTCTGAAACCCTTCAGCAGCTATAATGAGTCGTGCCTCATTCCTTTCACCATCTTATACCCACTTGGTTCAGGACATGGTCTGTGTGTGTCAGTCCCCACTAGGCTGACTACGTCACACCTAGCCCAAGTAACGTTCTCTCGTCCTTTGTATTTCTAATTACTCTCATATATTTAAGAGACTCATACTCTAAACATAACATGCTCTGGCCAGAGGCTTTGAGTAACAATCCGACGATAGGCCTGGGTATACATCTCCTCGCAAGGAGTGGTGAATCCTTTGTAAGCTGTTCAAACATCTTCGGGCACTTCGGCTTATACCCAACCATCCTGGGTCCACACCTCTTTGGAGATGCTTGCTTAAGATGTTAAAGTATAAGTCTCCATGACCAAGATGACTTGAACACCGCAAGTCAAAGGAACATCGCACTTAAGCTGCAGTAAGAACTTCACTGACATGTCTATATATAGACTACCATATGGAGTTTTACAGTCAGTCACTCCAATGAACTAGTTCCCTTAACTAGCATTCATGTTTATCTCCAGACATCCCAATGTCACCAGCCAGTGAGAATCAGCTGATTAGAGAATAACCCATGCTAGTCTCAACAGAATTGATAGTGTCCGTATTTATCAATTCATCGACTAGGGATATTTTCAATACTTCACAATTGCACATGTAGAGATAATCACTAGTTGTGAATTCATCACAAATTCTCTCATGCTGTGAATTGTATTACGGACATTCACTAAATGAGTTTAAGATCTCAATCAAATACACAAACATGTATACTCAAATAGTGAATTTTCATTTATTAAAATAAATGTTTACAATCATAAGGCGATTGCCTTAGGACACTTCTCTCATATTACTAACAGTAGGAATTACTTATCAAAGAATTGAGATTTGATCCCAATTTAATGCACCTGATGTGCCCCAACAGTGTGGTGCAATGCATGGAAGGAAGATGGTCTCTTAAAGCTATTAGGCTAATAAGATGATAAGCCTCTCTGAGATTAGCCAATTTGTTCAAAGGGGTATATCCTAGATACGATGGTTTGTATGCTTGATTCTGTCTATATGAGCAGTCTCTTAAGACCATAGAAATGTGGACTAAGCAAAGGCCTAGTCTAAGCATGTTCAGATTATGAGTAGTAAAGAGACACCGACAAGTTGGAATCTAGAGCATATATTCGTAGGGCATCCTAAGGGAACAATAAGGTGGTTTAATAGTCCTAAGGATCAAAGGACATTCGTTGGGACGAATGACTGATTTTTTAGAAAAGGACTATGTAATAAACCACAAACCCAGGTGTAGAGTTACTCTGAGTAAATTAAATAGAGGAACATTCCAATCTTAGTATCAACTGTACATGAGGTTATACCACAGGACACTGCACCTCATGTCACTAAAGATATGCATAGGATACCTTGTCGCAGTGGGAGGGTTGATGCTCAACCTAGAAGTTTCATGTTCTTGGGAGTCTATGGACTGGGTCCTAAGTGAACATGAGCTGGATCCCTAAGACCTATGACAAGGATCATCCGCTTTGAAGAGATTAATCCGGTGATATGGATTTGTTCAAAAGACGGATGATGTCGTGTGACAGATACGTAGTGGTATTATTGTACAATACGTAGATAATATTCTGTTAGTTGGCAACAATGACGAAATATTATCAGACGTAAGGATATGGTTGTTCGCACAATTATGAAGGACTTGAGGGAAGGGAGTCACATCCTTGGGGATCAAAGATCTAAGGGACCTCCAGACAAGCATGATGTGGTTATCTCAAGCCTCATATAGAACATTGTCCTAGCTCATTCTAAAGTATTTTTGATTTGTATATATTTATGTAGAAGTAAGGATAGATTGATTGAATTTTACTGCCTAATCTGTCTCACCCATATCTAGGGTTATCAAGCATGTTGATCTTATGGATTCTTTTTGTGAGATAGTTTTTCAGTTTTAGAAAAAAATGAGTTTGAATTAATTTTGAAAATATTAAGTGAAAATTTTTTAAAACATATTATGTGAAATTTTAATTTTGAAAATATTAAGTGAGATTAATTTTGAAAATTATTAAATGAGATTTTAATTTTGAAAATTATTAAGTGAAATTAATTTTGAAAATTATTGAATTTGATTAGATGTATATTAAGGATAGCATTAATTTAGTTGGGTTGAACTACATTATTAGGTCTTAAACATCTCACTCAATTTTAAGTGATAAAACAGGTTTCCTTATCTGTTTTGTGAGATGTATTCTTTTTATCTTTGATTTTAAGTTAACTCTATGATTTAATTGAAACTTGTGTTAGATTTGAGTTTATTAAATAGTAATTTAAAAGTGAGTTTCGATAATCAGCTTCCAGGTCTTGGCGAGGCACAGAGGCCTTCTTTGCTCGTAGCCTTATTGGATCAATAACTCTTTCCTAGACAAAGCCTTTTAAAGAAAGATCATTTTCAAATTACTTTTTGATACACTCTGGTCTAACTAGCTTAGGATTTGGAGAGGTAGCTTCAGCTAGTTCCACCAGACTAAACAAACCAAATAGGGTACACCTTACCCTACTTAACTCCTTAGACAGACTTCCCTAACGTACTATCATCCCACCTCCTCCTAATACTATATTGTTCAAGTTTCAAGTAAGCCTTATCCTTAACTAACCATTCTATTCCTAAGTCTAAGTAGAATAATATTGTGAAAAAGAAATAAACAAACATCAAGCAATAACAAAATCATCTAAGTACAAAAATGGTTTTTATATTGGCTCCCCCTGGACTGAAGCCTCGATAAGGGCTAAGCAAGATGTGAATCTTGTCCTTGGGGATCCAATATTGGTTTAGTCCAGCTTGGTTGTTCAAACTCAGCTTTGGGACCCATGCTTGGACTCAGGTTGTAGTTTGGTTCAATACAGAGAAATAAGATCGGTGTCGCGAGTTGGTTTGATAGCCCAGTCTGGATCGATTAAGAACTGTCTTCTGTTTTCCAAGAATCATGTCATGATTCTTGGAACCTGAAGTAAACCATTCTAATGCGACTCTGAGTTCCTTGACTTGAGTTTTCAAGGAGAAATTCTCTTCCTCAAGCTTTTGAACTTGAGTCGAGGTTCCTTCTTGAACTGATTCGGTTAAGGAACTCGAGTCGACTCCCTCTTTCAGGAGTTTGACTTCCTGTCGGAGGGTTTCAACCCGGACGTTGGCTTTTGCCAACTTGCAAGACAAATACGAAATTAAGTCGTAAAGCTCAGATTCAGGATAGTCTCTTACCGTAATTCATCCGTCCTCCGAGATCAAGAGCTTTCCTGTGCCAACGTCTTCATCAGGTTCTGATTCTGTTCAGGAGTTGATGTCTTCCAAGGCGGTCAGCATGAGGAGGTTGGAGTGTGGGGCCTCTTCTTCAACCTCTGAGGATGATTCGTCGCATGTGGCTTGGAGTGCCTTCTTCCTCTGAGCTTTCTTGTTTTCTTTCAAGTTGGGACACTCCGATCTGAAGTGACCCTTCTTGTTACACTCGTAACAAGTTATGTTGCTTTTAGTCTTTTGGCTCGTTGAGGGTTCAGTTGAATCATCCTTCTTCTGAGTTGTCTTCTTTTTGCTCGTTTGATTTTTCAGCACCTTGTAGTAGTTGCGAGCCATCCGGACCAGTTTTGGATGATCGACTCCATTGTTGTCAGACTCCGAATCTGAGTCGGACTCGAGTATCGGTTGTTGCTTCTTCTTTTGTGACTTTCCTGGAGTTTTACCTGCAATAAAAGCTATATTTTTCTCCACCAGTGGAATATTGGTTTGTTCATGTAATTCCAATTTTGAAAACAATTCATCAAGTTTAATTTCAGAGAGGTTCCTAGAAACTTTGTAAGCATCTACCATAGATACACACAACGAGTTCCTTGGGAACGAGTTCAGGGTATACCTTATTAGGTCACAGTTTTCCACCTTATGACCTATTGTGTGTAGCCCGTTCATCAGCTCCTGGATCCTTGTGTGGAGTTGTGTTGCTATTTCCCCATCGTGCATCTTGATGGTGTAGAGCTTGTTGAGTAGCAGATCTTGTTTGCTAATCCACGTATCTGACGTACCCTCGTGTAGTTCGATCAATTTGCTCCAAAGCTCCTTTTGCGTTGCTGAAGGGGCTAACGCGGTTGAGCTCTTCCTTGGTTGAGCCACATTGTAGTGTTTGTGTGGCCTTTGCGTTTGCTTCAATTTTCTTCTTGAGTGGTTCGTCCCACTCTGTGTATCCTTGCACCTCATCTTGTGCATTCTTGGGAATCTCCAGTCCGGACTGGATGATGATCCACATGTCCACCTGTGTTTTCACGTGGACCTCCATCCTACTTTTCCAATAGGAGAAGTCTTCTCCTGAGAAGAGTGGTAGTCTAGTGGTGCTATAACCTTCTTGCATGGCCACAGAGTTTAATCTGAAACTTACAAAAAAAACTTTGTTCTAAGACTGAGTCTTGGATTAGCAGTGCGGTAGCACAAAATAATAATAAGAATCGAGTGGTGTTGCACCAACCTTGATGAATGAAAACTTATGAATGTTAAAAAGAAATTTAAAAAGAAATCTGAAAATTGCTCAATCGGTGGTTGCACCAGATTTGAGCCACCCGCTCTGATACCACTTGTGGGATCGTTTAGAATCGATAGAGGGGGGGTGAATATCGATAAAAACTTCAGATTAGTTAGAATATTACGCAGCAGAAAATTAAATTAATGCTAACACACTTTCTTTTACTTGGTTCGGGGTCTAGATTGGCTCCTACTCCAAGGCACACAGTCCTTGACCGTTTTCGTTGGGCAATTCTATATTTCGGAAACTATTACAATAGTTGAAGCACGAATACAGAATTAAAGTTAAGCACTTAAAAACAAATACCGACGGCCGAAAAAGGAATTGAAGATCGGAGCAGCAGGTCATTGTTTTGGAGCATTATTGGCGCTTGGAACTTGAGGACGGAGAAAACAAAACTGAGCACTTGAGTGCTTGAGTTGGAAGAATTGTTGTCTGGAAGCAAGGAGGTGAATCCCTTTTTATACAGACGTCCAAGGCTGTAACGCCCCAAAATTCCCATTTTTAGTTCTTAAAGTCCTTAGAATTATTTAAAAATGGTTTAGAAATATTCTAGATATTTTTAGGGATTTTTAGAATATTTTTATGGAATTTTCCGAGTCCGTTTAGTATATTTAAAAAAAGAAAAACGTTAAAGAGCAAGCAGGGGGTTCGAACCCGCGATCACCGGAAGAACAAGCACGCGCGCGACCAGCTGGGCTGGTTGGTTTTGTTGAAATAAGCTGGGCGAAACAATAGATAAGGTATAATTAGGTAAATTCGCCCCATAAGTATAAATAGATAATTAAAGAGAGAAATTTTATTTTCTCTCAACCTAAACCCTTTCTCTCCCTCGCCCAGCACCTTGCGCCGACTTCTCTCCCTCTCCTCTCTTGGGCGACGCCAACCAACACCAAGGCCAAGGGGGCCGGCCAAGGTTCTCCTCCAAGAGATATTCCTATATTCGGGATCCCCGCGACGAGAGGAACGCGTAGGCACGAAGAATTCTCCGAGATCTCAAGTTTCTCCCGAGCCCTAGACGTCAATCTTGGTTGTAAGTCCAAGATATCAATGTAAGTACTGCTCACCTGCAGTAAGAGGCGGTTTTTCCGCAAGAATTTCCCTTAAAAGTTTTTAAAAGAGATATTTACTTCTTGTTAAGATTTTTGCATGTGATCTTAGTTCATTATATGCTTATATATTTTATTGAGTGCCCTATATGAGGTTAGGGTCCAAGAAAAGCTATGAGAAAAGAAAAGAGAAGATAAAGATAAGAAAAGAAAAGGCCAAGGCCTTAAGAAATCCCCAAAAGTCAAGACTTAGGGATTTTAGCACGCAAGGTGCTCGAGAAAATGCCAAGGCATTTACAGATAAGAAAAGAAAAGGCCAAGGCCTTAAGAAATCCCCAAAAGTCAAGACTTAGGGATTTTAGCACGCAAGGTGCTCGAGAAAATGCCAAGGCATTTACAGATAAGAAAGAAAAGCTATTTTATTTTCTAAGGCCAGTACCCGGCGTCCAAGGGCGTCGTTAAAGAAATCCAGGTGTCCAATTCCAAGGTCTTGGCCCTGGTAGACCAAGGTCTGCTCTATTAGGATTGGTGGCTCGCTACCCCAACCTTTTAGGGAACGCGCATGAGATGGTACTTACGTCTTCAGTGGATCCAAGTGATTATTATTTTCAAGTATATGCTTTAGCAAAGTTTTCTAAAGTTTAAGAAAGTTTTCAAAGAGTTAAAGAAAGACTTTAAGTTAAAGAATTGCTAAAGTTTCAAGTTAAGCCAAGAAAAGTGAGTTGAGATTTATTAATGCTTGAGTATGCATGTTTTGAGTTATACATGTTCTTAGTTTTCTTTCAAGCATATAAGTATCTCATATGATTTCCATATTGATCAAGAAGCATATTTGCACTTTTCGAGATTTTGTGAGCTAGATAGTACTTACTAAGCTTTTTGCTTACTAGTTGCATTTCCTCTTACTGCAGATAAAGGTAAAGGCAAGCAATTCTGAAGGAAGGCGACGAGGCGGTGCTGAGTAAAGTGTGTGTGGTGGCTGATTTTGGAGAGATCTTTGAGACGAGACAATTTAGTTATTTGAATTACAATGTTATAGTTTATTCAAATTTCAAGTTCTTGCTTTATGGAGTTTAGCGAACATTTAAGCTTTGGATAGTTTTACATGCTCAATTTCTTAGAGTAAAGATTTCATGTCATTTCATTTAGCATACATGTCCTTATGATTGCGTTGGATGAGTAAAAGTGTGAGTAGATAGAAATATTGATACTTTGTTGGAGAAATAGATGTTTGTGCCAAGATAGTACTAATTTCTCTTTGAATCAAGTTCTATTGCTTAAATATGTTTAGAAAAGTTGCATTCATGTTTCATAATGTTTTAGCAAGGTTATAGAACATGTATTTGGTGTTATGAATGCATAGGAGTCAAGATTGGTACAAATTTTATTGTTAAAGTTCATATAACTTGAATAGCTTATTTCTTTCCGCAAAAGTCCTAGTTTTAAGTTTATGGATTCGTTTTGGTTGGCTAAATTGTTTAGGAAGTTGACATAGAGTATAGAAATGGTGTCAGAATTCTATATGACTCTAAAGTATAGGTTTGGTGGAGTCTTGAAGCAAGTGCCGAAACCTGAAAATTCAGCTTTCAGGCGTATCAGTCGACTGATACAGTATCAGTCGACTGATACCCGAAAGATGAGTTGGGTGAGGCAGGTTTCAATAAGTATCAATTTACGAGTTTTTGAGAAAGAAAGTGTGACATGGTATCATGCATGACTACATAAGTTAGAATATCATCCTTAGATGAATTTAAAAGAAAAAAAAAGATTTCCGCATTTCTATTAGTCGTGCATTAGAGTCGAGAAGTAGACAAAAGTAACGATCCGTCTAAGGCAGGAGAAGGCGGGTCGCTACAGGTGGTATCAGAGCAGTTCCCATTCTCCAGCATCACACACACATCAGCATCAACCTTGCCGTCTTCAAGTAAGAAAGCTTTAAGTTTCAGTTTTTCTATTGCTCCTTTACTTAATTACAGTATAGAGAAATGCTTAAGTACTTACTCATATGTGCATAGAACAAGGAAGCATGTTTAATACCTTAGTATCACGGAATCATGTTTAATCCCTAGAATGGATATTAGAGAAATGCTTAAGTACTTACTTGATTTGCCCAAAAGTAAGTTTTGGGATTATGGCACGCAAGGTGCTTGATAAAAGTTTTGAGTAAGACCAAGGTCTTACTAAGCCCTAGAACGAGTTCTAGGACTAAGAAATGAGATAAGAATCAAGACCAAGGTCTTGTTATATCCTAAAGCAAGTTTGGGAACATTACCATTAAGTGTTAAGTTATACATTTGAGGACGTCCTAGAAAGGCCCAAAACGAGGAGCAAGCTCCTAGAGGGCAAGAGGCAACAGAGTCAGTACCCCCACCAAATCTCTTAGACGTGGTGGCTCAGTTACAGAGACAGTTAGCTGAACAACAGCAAGTTATTGCCACTAGGATGGCTAACTAGCAGGTCGTTATTATTACCTCGCCGGTGGCGAATGTAGTGGCACCAGTTGTGATCGAAGACCCATCGATTACATCTGTAGTCCGGCTCGGGAGGGTAAGGCAAGAAGCGTACCTCATTCAGTAGAAGAAACTGAAGCCAGGGAACTTCCCAGGCACAAGCAAACCATGGGATGCTTAAGCATGGTTCAAAACGTTGGAAAGAATAGTAGGGCTACTGGACTGGCATGAGGTAGAGAAGATAAAGTGTGCATCTTTCTGCCTTACGGGAGATGCTAGAATATAGTGGAAGGGAGTCAAGGCCAAGAGAAATGTCAGCCAGATGACATGGGCCGACTTCGAGACTGAGTTCTTCGAAGAATACTTTCACATGCAAGTAACCAACAAGCATTACGATGAATTCACGGAGTTCAGACAAGGAGAACTATCCGTGGATGAAGCAGTGAAGATGTTTAAGCGGTTAGCTCATCTGTGCCCAGAGCTAGTTAGCACAGAAAAAGAGATAGTTAGGCTAATGCTCAAGATGTTAAGGCCTGAGATAGCGTTAAAGGGGGGCTAGCGGTGTTAAGAGGCTGCAAACCTCCGAGAACTAATAAGTAGTGCTTTGATCACTGAGCGCTACTTAAACAGTATAAAGGCCACCAGAAAGGTTGAACGATGAAGTTCTTAACAACCTTACCGTCAGGGGAAGTAATGGCCTCTACTGAGAGGCTAAGGGCAGTATCAATCTAGATTTCCAACTGAGAGCTCTACAGTGACTTGGTAGTCCTTGAGATGAAGGATTACGATGTCATTTTAGGAATGGACTCTTGAGCAAGTATAATGCTTCTATAGACTGCCGCAAGAGAAAAGTCAAGTTCACCCCAGAAGCAGAACCTTCATTTGAGTTTATTGGAGACCCAAGGAGAAAGATAAATAGGTTCCTATCTACCTTACAAGCTCAGAGAATGTTAGAGAAGGGGTGCTCTGGTTTTCTAGCTCATATAGTGGATGCAAGTCAAGGAGAAGGATTGAAGAGAGAAGAAGTGAGGGTAGTCTGTGACTATCCTGAGGTGTTTCCTGAAGAGTTACCAGGACTCCCTCCCAATCGGGAAATTGAGTTTGAAATTGAGTTGGCCCCAGGAACCAACCCAATTTCGAAGGCACCTTATCGCATGGCACCAGCAGAACTGAAAGAATTACAAGAACAATTGCAAGAGCTGCTTGACAAGGGTTTCATCCGCCCTAGTCATTCACCTTGGGGAGCTCCTGTACTGTTGGTCAAGAAGAAGATGGATCTATGCGAATGTGCATAGATTATCGAGCTTTGAATAAGGTAACCATCAAGAACAGATATCCTTTGCCAAGGATAGATGATTTATTTGATCAGCTGAAGGGAGCCACAGTGTTCTCCAAGATAGATCTGCGATCAGGTTACCATCAGCTCAGAGTGAAGGAGAGTGATGTGCCAAGGACTGCTTTCAGTACAAGATATGGGCACTATGAGTTTGTGGTCATGCCCTTTGGAGTGACAAACGCCCCTGCGACGTTTATGGATCTAATGAATAGAGTGTTCAAGGATTTTCTGGACAAGTTCGTCATTGCCTTCATTGATGATATCCTAGTGTATTCAAAGACTCGGAAAGAACATGAAGAACACCTGAAGATAGTGTTGCAAACCTTACACCAGAAGGAGTTGTACGCCAAATTCTCAAAGTGTGAGTTTTGGCTTGATCAGGTGGCCTTCCTAGGCCACATTGTATCCAAAGAAGGCATTCAAGTTGATCCAGCCAAGATAGAAGCAGTCAGCAACTGGTGTAGACCCAAGAATGCCAGTGAAATCAGAAGCTTCTTAGGCCTGGCAGGATATTACAGAAAAATTTGTGGAGGATTTTCCAAATAGCCTCTCCACTCACAGCCTTGACCAGAAAGAACAGAAGTTTGATGGTCAGATAAATGCGAGCACAGTTCCTAGAACTGAAGAAAAGATTGACCAGTGCTCCCATCCTGACTGTTCCAGAGAGTGACAAGGCCTTTGACATCTACAGTGATGCATCCAAGATGGGCCTTGGAGCTGTCCTCATGCAAGATGGTAAAGTAATAGCATATGCCTCCAGACAGCTCAAGGACTATGAGAAGAATTACCCTACCCACGACCTTGAGCTAGCAGCTGTGGTTTTTGCACTGAAGCTTTGGAGACACTACCTGTATGGAGTGCAGTGCAGAATCTTCACAGACCATCAGAGTTTGAAGTACTTCTTCACTCAGAAGGATCTGAATATGAGGCAGCGCAGGTGGCTAGAGTTGGTCAAAGATTATGACTGTGAAATCCTCTACCACCCAGGTAAAGCTAATAAAGTGGCAGATGCACTGAGCAGAAAATCCTGTGCAGCACTGATGTCCCTATCATCACTGTCTCTACCACTTCAGAAAGAAATAAAGGATTTTGGAGTCGAGGTAATAATTGGGCAACTTTCTGCATTGACTCTAGAGTCAACCCTGCTTGTGGATATACAAAGAAAGCAAAGTCAAGACCCAGAGATCCAGAAGATCAAGCAGGGGATCCAAGAGGCAGAAAATTCAGAGTTTCGAGTATCAGATAGTGGCATCCTCTATCTTGGAGACCGCCTTTGCGTCCCCAATGATGAGGAACTAAGAAAGAATATTTTAGAAGAAGCCCACAGTACCCCGTACTCTATGCATCCTGGTTCTACCAAGATGTATCAAGATTTAAAGCAAAGATTCTGGTGGTCTGGACTCAAGCGAGACGTGGCCAGATATATCAGTACCTGCTTGACCTGCCAGAGAGTCAAAGCAGAGCACCAGAGACCAGGAGGAGTTCTACAGCCACTTCCCATTCCAGAGTGGAAGTGGGAAGAAATATCCATGGACTTTATCACAGGTCTCCCAAGAACCACCCATGGACACGATGCAATTGGGTGATAGTGGACAGATTGACCAAGTCTGCCCACTTCCTAGCCATCAAGTTATCGCATTCGGTAGAGCAGTTAGCACAGCTGTACGTGAAAGAAGTAATCAGGCTTCACGGAGTTCCGAAGTCGATCGTGTCTGACAGAGATGGGCGGTTCACCTCCCATTTTTGGAAGGTGTGTTCAGGACGCCCTAGGCACCAGACTTCAGTTCAGCACAGCTTTCCATCCCCAGACAGATGGACAAACAGAGAGAGTAAATCAGATTTTAGAAGACATGCTAAGGGCTTGTGCGTTGGACTTTAAAGGTAGTTGGTGCAAATTTCTGTGCTTAGCTGAGGTTGCCTACAACAATAGCTATCAGGCCACTATCAAGATGGCACCTTATGAGGCATTATATGGCAGGAAATGTAGATCACCCATATGTTGGCAAGAAGCTGGTGAGAAGAAAGAGATGGAGTCAGGACTAGACAGCCAGACTGAGCTTATAGATGAGACCACTCAGGCTATCCAGACGATCCGCCAGAGGATTGAGACTGCCCAGAGTAGACAGAAAAGTTATGCTGACACACGCCGTAGGCCACTTGAATTCCAAGTTGGAGATTCAGTATTTCTCAAGGTCGCTCCTATGAAGGGAGTGATGAGATTTGGTAAAAAGGGTAAGCTAAGTCCTCGCTACATAGGACCCTACAAGATCATAAGGAGGGTTGGTAAGGTAGCATATGAGTTGGACTTACCAGAGGATATGTCAGCTATCCACAGTACATTCCATGTCTCCATGCTAAAGAAGTGTATTCACGACCCTAGCCAAGTGATTCAGCCTCAGTCAGTACAGATCCAAGAAGATCTTAGTTATGAGAGCAGACCGACACAGATAGTGGACAAAGCAGTTAAAAGATTAAGAAACAGAGAAGTGCCACTAGTGAAGGTCATCTGGCAGAATCAAAAGCATGAAGAGGCTACTTGGGAACGTGAGGACAGCATGAGAGAGAGATATCCAGAATTATTCTAAGTTCGAGGACGAACTTTTCATAAGGTATGGGGGATTGTAACGCCCCAAAATTCCCATTTTTAGTTCTTAAAGTCCTTAGAATTATTTAAAAATGGTTTAGAAATATTCTAGATATTTTTAGGGATTTTTAGAATATTTTTATGGAATTTTCCGAGTCCGTTTAGTATATTTAAAAAAAGAAAAACGTTAAAGAGCAAGCAGGGGGTTCGAACCCGCGACCACCGGAAGAACAAGCACGCGCGCGACCAGCTGGGCTGGTTGGTTTTGTTGAAATAAGCTGGGCGAAACAATAGATAAGGTATAATTAGGTAAATTCGCCCCATAAGTATAAATAGATAATTAAAGAGAGAAATTTTATTTTCTCTCAACCTAAACCCTTTCTCTCCCTCGCCCAGCACCTTGCGCCGACTTCTCTCCCTCTCCTCTCTTGGGCGACGCCACCAACACCAAGGCCAAGGGGGCCGGCCAAGGTTCTCCTCCAAGAGATATTCCTATATTCGGGATCCCCGCGACGAGAGGAACGCGTAGGCACGAAGAATTCTCCGAGATCTCAAGTTTCTCCCGAGCCCTAGACGTCAATCTTGGTTGTAAGTCCAAGATATCAATGTAAGTACTGCTCACCTGCAGTAAGAGGCGGTTTTTCCGCAAGAATTTCCCTTAAAAGTTTTTAAAAGAGATATTTACTTCTTGTTAAGATTTTTGCATGTGATCTTAGTTCATTATATGCTTATATATTTTATTGAGTGCCCTATATGAGGTTAGGGTCCAAGAAAAGCTATGAGAAAAGAAAAGAGAAGATAAAGATAAGAAAAGAAAAGGCCAAGGCCTTAAGAAATCCCCAAAAGTCAAGACTTAGGGATTTTAGCACGCAAGGTGCTCGAGAAAATGCCAAGGCATTTACAGATAAGAAAAGAAAAGGCCAAGGCCTTAAGAAATCCCCAAAAGTCAAGACTTAGGGATTTTAGCACGCAAGGTGCTCGAGAAAATGCCAAGGCATTTACAGATAAGAAAGAAAAGAAAGAAGCTATTTATTTTCTAAGGC
Organism: Boesenbergia rotunda; assembly: GCA_024364735.1. Classification (NCBI taxonomy): domain Eukaryota; kingdom Viridiplantae; phylum Streptophyta; class Magnoliopsida; order Zingiberales; family Zingiberaceae; genus Boesenbergia; species Boesenbergia rotunda. Next base: position 536,950 of record JAGFNQ010001813.1, on the reverse strand, counting down.
CAGTACCCGGCGTCCAAGGGCGTCGTTAAAGAAATCCAGGTGTCCAATTCCAAGGTCTTGGCCCTGGTAGACCAAGGTCTGCTCTATTAGGATTGGTGGCTCGCTACCCCAACCTTTTAGGGAACGCGCATGAGATGGTACTTACGTCTTCAGTGGATCCAAGTGATTATTATTTCAAGTATATGCTTTAGCAAAGTTTTCTAAAGTTTAAGAAAGTTTTCAAAGAGTTAAAGAAAGACTTTAAGTTAAAGAATTGCTAAAGTTTCAAGTTAAGCCAAGAAAAGTGAGTTGAGATTTATTAATGCTTGAGTATGCATGTTTGAGTTATACATGTTCTTAGTTTTCTTTCAAGCATATAAGTATCTCATATGATTTCCATATTGATCAAGAAGCATGTTTGCACTTTTCGAGATTTTGTGAGCTAGATAGTACTTACTAAGCTTTTTGCTTACTAGTTTGCATTTCCTCTTACTGCAGATAAAGGTAAAGGCAAGCAATTCTGAAGGAAGGCGACGAGGCGGGTGCTGAGTAAAAGTGTGTGTGGTGGCTATTTTGGAGAGATCTTGAGACGAGACAATTTAGT